>CM065394.1:14060000-14175000 GCA_033060915.1 Euryodendron excelsum | reverse complement strand
TTCCAAGCCTTTAACCTTATCAAGTAAGATCTGATTTTCTTTTGAAGAATCTTTTTGAAAAGAGTTTTTCTTAATCTTATCCTTCAAGACACAAACTTTATTTTTCAAAACTTCATTTTCTTTTTGTAAATTTTCATTTTCATCAATAAGAGTAGAAACCTTCTTTTTAAGAAGTCCATTTTTAATTTTTATTTTTTTGAATTCACAAAGTAAATCATCAAATGCATCTTGTAATTCATTAAAAGTAAATTGGGAGGAGTCTGATACCTCACTATCGTCCTCATGAACCATGAGACATAGGTTACCCACTTCTTATGGTTTGGCTTCTTCTTCGAAGCTTGATTCTTCATCATCACTCCATGTCGTGGCTGTCATGGCCTTCTTCCCTTGATATTTCTTTCCTCTCTTTCTGGGTAGAAGAGACTCTACCTTTATATGGCCAGGCTTCTTGCATTCATAGCATGTAATGTTGGATTCCTTACTTGATTCTCCTTTGGCTTTATGCTTCTTTCCACCTCTCTATTTATTTTTCATGAATCTTCTTAATTTTCGAGTGATGAGAGCAATTTCATCCTCATTCTCATCACTCTCTGATTCATCATCTTGGCTGGTGGATTTGAATGCAACTACCATTTTCTTCTTTTCTTCATCTTCTTGGGCATGTTGCTTTTGAGTGAGCTCATAAGTCATTAAGGAGTCCAAGAGTTCTTCAAGAGTCCGGGTGTTGAGGTCCTTTGCTTCTTGGATTGCTGTGACCTTAGCTTCCCAAGCTTTTGGCAAAGATCTTAGAATCCTCCTCACCTGCTCACTGTTAGGATACACCTTTCTAAGAGATTTTAAGCCATTAATAATATCGGTGAATCTTGTGAACATTTCTATAATAGACTTATCAGGTTTCATTTTAAACAGTTCATAACTATGTACCAAAATATTGATTTTAGATTCCTTAACTTGATTGGTACCTTCATGTGTGACTTCTAATCTATCCCATATTTCTTTGGCCGATTCACAAGTGGAGATACAATTAAATTCATTGGGATCAAGTACACAATATAAAATATTCATGGTTTTGGCATTAGATTGTAACATTTTCAAATCATCTTCATCACATTCAGATTCAGGTTTAGGGATATCAGTTCTGTCTACTCTAGTTGTAGGTGTTTTGAAACCATTTACTATGAGTATCCATAATTTATAGTCTACCGATTGAATATAGATTCTCATTCTATGTTTTCAATAATTGTAATTAGTGCAATTGAACATGGGTGGTCTATTTGTAGATTAACCCTCACCGAGAGGGCATCCAAAATTGGTTGTCATGGATATATTCCTAGGATATTAAGCCTAAAACAGGAACACAAGCTCTGATACCAATTGTTAGCCCAAAAGGCAACCCAAGAGGGGGGGTGAATTGGGTTTTTTGAAGATTTAAAGCAATTAAGATTAATTAAAATTAATCTAATCAATCTAACAGTGATCAATCTATATATAATGCATTGTAATCAAAGTAAGAATGGAAAACAAAGCAATAGAAAGAACACAAAGAATTACTAAGGTTCAACCACAAACCGTGGTCTACATCCTCATCCCAAGATCCCCTTGAAGTCTTCCTCCACTATGTAATCTCCAATTACAAATGGGTGTTGATTGACTAAGTGCTCAGCTCACTATATACATAAGAACTTCTTCCCAAGTTCTCCAACCAACAAGTGGTTTTGTCCAAGATCCACTCAAACTTACAAGAGTTTTTCTTCTACAAGAGAACTCTTAAACACTCACTTACAAGTGTATAAAGGTATACAATCGATTTATAAACTCTCTAACGAGAGTGGATTAAACAATCAAAGCTCATACAGTGAAGACAAAGAGAATGTTCAGAATATTTAGTTTGATCAGTCAATGGATGTTTGTTTCTTGTATCTCTCTTATTCTATAAATGCAGTTGCAAGCTTATATATAAACTCCTGTATTGATTTCATCCGTTGGAGGTTGTTGGTGTTCATTTAATGCACGTCCAATCTGTTATAACGTTAGAAAAACTAGCCGTTATATCCCAGGGGTCGACTCTTAGGCTTAATGGGGTCGACTCTTCTGGTCTGCATTTTCCAGATGTTGTTCACTGTCTCCATGTATCGAATCTTCATATCCATGAGTCGGCCCATTGATCATTCTATCTTCAAGTCATTTTGCTTCTGTCTTTATGAGTCAGCTCTTCATTTTCATGAGTCAGCTCATTGCACAGAAATCTTGCTTCAGTCTTCATGAGCTGAGTCTTTATATTCAAGGGTCGGCTCATTGATCATTTGGTCTTTAAGTTTTTGTTTCTTTGTTCATAAGGTGACTCTTCATTTCCATAAGTCGGCTCATTGTCCAGAAATCATCATTCTGTCTTCCAATGATCAAGTTCATCTTCAGCTATATTATAAGATCTTCAAGGAGTCTTCTCTTTGGGGTATGATGATCAATCAAACTCTTTAACTTATCAAAGTTAACTTCTATTCAATTTGGATTAAATCAATCACTTGATATTCACCTTTTCTTGATTTTCAAACTGTCAGGGATTCACTCTTTCAATGCTAAGCTCTTTTGCCGATCTTTTTCTTTTATCGTTGAGCTCTTTCTTTCATTGTTGAGCTATTGCTTTCATCACCGAGTTATTGCTCTTATTGCCTAGCTATTGCTTTCATTGCTGATTTCTTCTCTTTGCTAGAAATTCTTCTTTCTTCTTTGGAATGACCTCAATAAGACTTTTGTAAGCTTGATGAAATCTTTTCATACATAGTATCTTTATTGATTCTTTATATCTCAGAAGAATTCTTCACTTAGATTCCATATAGAGATTAGGCAATCAAGCTAAATCTTCTTTTCAAGCAACTTCTAATCACATTATCTTGAATGGACCTTTTGCACGCTTGATAAAGTCTTCTCTTGAGCTTTTTCAATCTCTTCACAATCAAATCATCTTCAACTGATCCTTGCACATTTTGATGAAGTCTTCAATCTTTTTTAGTGTAAGTCAACTTCATTTGGTCTATGCATACTTGATAAAAGCTTTATTTTAACACCTTCAATCTCTTCTAATGCAAAACATTTGTTTGAAGTAGAAATAGGCATCAAGGCTTTGTTTGATTCTTTGCATAGCTCTTAGAGTTCATTGCTTGATCCTGAGCTTGTTATGCATTCACTTTGGCATGTATTAGACTTAAGATTGAGCTTTAAGTCTAAATTATAAACTTTATTAATCTACACACTAAGTAAATGCATTAGTAAAATAATACAAGGTTTAGTTATCATCAAAATCAACGTGGAGATCAACCTTGAGTCAACAATAAGGGCAAAGTGCTTTTGTAGGTCCAGCATCAACCTACCGATCTCTACTATTAATATGTCTTGCCTATCGAACCTATTATTAAGCACACGCATACCATCAGCTATTTGGATGACATTGTCATCCATAGTTTGTTCTCAAGTTTTCTCCTATTGTTCTAAAATTTCATTGAACCCAGAGTACATACACGTGTGATATTGCATAGATGGAAAAGTATGTCCTCTTGGCTCCTATATAAGGTCGATAGCGTGACGGAGCCATGTAAGGTGAAGTGGGAGGTGTGTAAGATGTGTATGTATAAGGTGAAGAAGAAGGTGGTGCTTCGTAATATGGTGATGGTGGTTGTCGCGCCCCGATTTTTTGGTGTTCAAGGTCCTTTTGGCTCGGAGACCAAAAACACGGAATTCTGTCACTAGAACTCATTCTCCTGGAAGGATAAGTGCGACTAGGTTTGAGTGTGAAGATTGGTTAGGTTAAGGGCTTTGTAGAAAAATAGGAGTAGCCACCTAACTTGATTAAGGTAAGTTAGGGCACCTAAAACTAAGTGTTAAGCCGAAAATTAAACCTAGGGTTTTTGAAAAAAAATTTTGAGAACTCCCTCAAGAGAGGGTTTTTAAGAAAATAGGTTGTTTGGCAACCTTTGAAAAGATTTAAGCCCTTTTGAAAAATAACTCTATTTTGGTTAAGGGTTTGGAGTCCTAATATAGACAACCGTGGAGGTTGCTCTTGATACATCACCTTTCTTTGGGGTCCTTAACCATAAGAGGGTTAGGGACACCTTAGGTTTGTGACCATTTGAAAACATTTTTTTGGAAATGCCTTGAAATTGGAGTGTAAGGAATTTGAAGAGGTTATGGAGTTGGCTTTTTGAAATCTCAAGAGAGTAGGAGGTTTTGGAAAAATGAGTCATGAGAATAGTTTTAAGTGGATAAATTATTAAAAAGGGGGTCCATGAGTTAGAACCTCAAAGCACACTAACCTATTTTGTGTTAGCCTATGGTTAGGGGTGACCTAAGGTTAGGTTGGGCTAGGGTTGACTAACTAGGGTAGGATTAATCTAAGGGTAAGATGACTTAGGGTTAACTAACTAGGGTTAAGTTAACCTAGGGTTTGGTAACTAAGGTCAAGTTAACCTAAGGTTAGGTAACTAGGGTAACTAGGGTCAAGTTAACCTAGGGTTTGGTAATTAGTGTTAAGTTAACCTAGGGTTGGTCAACTAGGGTCAAGTTAACCGAGGGTTAAATTGGAAGATGATTTTGAAAAGTTGTTTGATGCACTTTTAGAAAGAGTTTTGAAAAACAAAACATGTTATGCAATGAACTTTGGTAAGGCATCTTTTTGAAGATTATTTTTATAAAATTTTGATTCTAGCCAAGAGTATGGTTTGTATGGATTGTGCTTGGAGACCATTCCAAGGAAGGCTCCCTCATGGCCATTATAACCATTATCTTGGCAAGAGTGCAAGGAGTCAAAAATCAATATGATAACAACATTTTGAAGCACCATTTTTAATGCAAAGATTGAGAGAATAAATCTTTGGAAACCATCTTTCGAAAAGGATTTTTGAAAATCATTTTCTAAGGAGACCATTCCATCAAGAGAGGGTCCTTATGGCCAAATAAAAGGGAGACCACTCAAGAGAGGATTCCATGGGGCTATTCCAACCACTAAACTTAAAAGAATGGAAACCTTGAAAATTAGAGAGCTAGAAAACAATTCTTATGCAAGTTCAAATCCAATGATGAACCAACGCATGTGCTATATGCGCCAGGGCTAAAACAGGTCAGGCCCGTGTAACACATACGCCGACCGTTCAGCTTCCCGCCAAGTTCCGTTTTCAAACCTCCGAAAGTTCGAATTTGTTTCTAAGGTTTTTTCAAAGGCCAAAAATCAGGCTTTCAACATTCACTTTCAAGAATCGAATACCCTGAACCGAACCATGTTAAACTGGCAACCCGATTCCCAACCGAAATGCAAAAATTTTTGAATTCCAAAACCTTCCAAATCGGCGACCCACAAGGGGTCCCAAAACATTCTAAACCCACCAACACATCGTCCCTCCGATCACCTCGTGACCAAAAAAGGATTCTTACTTTATTATTTTTCTGCCTTCGACAAGCAAAGACAGAAAAAGAGGGGCAGCTATAAGCACCCCATTTTTGTCCACTCGACAATCTCCGGCCCGACCAAGCTTAGTCTCAAACATCTTAACACATGCAGGCTCAAGATGAGCCTTTCAATCTCCAATCCAACCAATTGGTCACTTCTCAGGCCCACAAGGACCCACTAGAGCCATAAGCACCATCATTCCGGGTAGCTTTTTGGACTAGGCAATCTCGGAAACCAATGCCATCCAGGTAGCTTCCCGAGATCGGGCGATCTCGGGGACCAACACCTTATCAAAATTCCAAAAGGTTCACTTCTGGTGCTTGCTAGCCCGCCAATGTAGAATGTTCGTCATTCAGTAGTTCTCTGAGACCAGGCATTCTCAGAGACCTACACCACCCCCGCAGGCAGTTTTCGAGGACCAGGCATTCTTAGAAACCAACACCACCCTATAGGTAGCTCTCTAAGACCAGGCGTTCTTAGGGACCAACACCGCACAGGTAGTTTTCTGAGACTGGGCTGTCTCAGGAACCAACACCTAGGTCAACATCGGTGCCTGCTAGCCCAACTCAACGAAAAATGACCAAACTTGCCCCTTGGGCCTCCAGGCACATTTTGAGAAAGTTCATAATCCCTCAAAATGGTAAGTCCACCCTTCCAAAGTGTTACTGAACTGTTAGGTGTACTCCTCGCGCCATCCGATCTAATTTCGGTCCCGTTCCAACTAACTCCGGTCAAAATGACCATTTTGCCCCTGAATGTCCTAGCACTGCACAAGCCTCACTGAACGGTGAAATGCTCTCCCCAAACCATCCTTAAACGACCCGACATGCTTAACACAACACGCCAAACCGTTCCTGATCATCTTCAACCAAACCTAGTAAAAATGACCATTTTACCCTTAGCAATCCAAACGCGCCCCGAAACAACACCGGGCCTAGGATTTTGAACAAAAGGTCTTGCCATATACCTTTTTCTAACCTGAGTAGGACCCTACGACATTAAACACTTACGACTCGATAAAAGTTCCCTATAGCGTCTTGCAGACACTCTACCTAAATTGTCTCTTCTCCCGATTCCCTAGTTATAACGCACCGTTAAATGACTGGAGAAATGCATAAATCAGGGAATTCCCAAGAGCTCGTTCACAGATCTTTCAATCGATATGATTTGATCGAATAGATTACCCCCCAAAGCCCTTCATCGTACGGTGCAAAAATTGTAACTTCCAGTAACCCCTAGAGTGTCTCACAAACGCTCCACTAAGATTGACTTTTTCTTCGATTCCCTGATTGCAACGCACCGTCAAACGACTTGAGAAATGTGTAAATCTGGGAATTCTTGAAAGTATTTCCAGAGTACTTTTCATTGGTACCGTCCGATCAAAAAGATCGTTTCTTGAAAGCCTCGATCACGCGGCAAAAAAACAGCTACTTTCGAAAACCCTCAAAGCGTATCACAGACGCTCCGTAAATATGTCCTTTTATGCACGCTTCCAAAAACAATATCCCATGCTTACAAACATAATTCAAACTTTTCAAAAATACGAAAGTTCACAAGAAGCCCGAGGAGAACATCCCGAGTGCGGCCGATTTTCCCGAAACCTTCCCAGTTGGCTCAATTATCGACGCAAAGTTTGAACGAACCTTCACGGTGGTGGAGTGTATACTACATGCGCTCAAATTTTGATCAGATCGACTAAATTTTGATCAACCATCGAGATTTAACCAGTACACTAGGTGCCACGTGTCGTTTTGGCAATGGAACAGTATCTGCGCATGTGCTACATACGCCAGGGCAAATTTTGGCCAGGCGTATGTAGCACATGCGCTAGGCCTGCTCCAATTTGCCTATAAATACTAGCCTCTCCCTTTGTATATTTTGCCTCCGAAATTGATGCGAAGCTCTGCTAAAACTGCTCCAGAACCTCAAATCTCCATACATATTCTCCTCCTCCAAAACTTAGGCTAGATTCCACCTCCCTCAAGCCTATACACTTCACCTACAAAGCCTTATACATCATTAAACACTTCCTTACAACCCTTTAAGCCTTCTTGAAGTCATTCAAGCTCCAATCAAGACATCCATTGAAGACTACAAGTGTGTTGAAGGCAAAAGGTGGTATCCCTTTTACATTTTTGTCTTTCCCCACTCTTCACTTCTCCCTCTTAGCCTACTTAGGCTATTCTCTATTTTAATCCCCATCTTCAACCCCCCATTCTAGCATGCTTGAGCCAAGAGGGCTCTTAGATCATGCCTAGAGGAAAGCAAGTGAGAGCCACCGTGTAGGGGGATCTCTCACTAGCCTACTTTAAGATGGTATAGCCTAGGAGCCCCTTGTTTATGTTGTATAACCTAAAAGCCTTGTATGTGATCATGACCCCTTGCATATTACTATTTTGATCATGTCTTCTGCGTTTGGCTTCATTTTTACACTTATTACCATGTTCTACAATGCTTACATTACTCTAAGTTCCATACCATTTCTAAGCTCTATATTTATTTCAAAAATAGTTCCAAGAGTTGGCTCCTTGAAGTTTAGGATGGGACCTTAGAAATTATGCCCTAGAAGATCCCCTACTAATCCCTTAACTCTCATGCGCCAGCCCATGGGCATATAAACTAGAACAGGTTCGCATTTTCTGTGCGTGCTTCGTGTTTTGAGTTTGATCCGAAGGTTGCTCTGAAGGATTTTTGAGAGGTTTCGATTAAGGATCACTAGAGGAGTGTCGTGGGACATCAGGTGATTGCCAGAAGTTGTCATTGTCGTCGGATTCTCGCCGGAAAGTTTGTTTTTCACCGGAAACTTCAAAGGTTAGGTTTTTTTGAAAACTTGTCGATTTTGATGCGTTTATTTTCATTTTTTTGCAAATGATCAATGTAATCCTATGTTTTAAGATGTTTAGAACACAATGATCAGATTATTTTTGTGATTTGGCGGAGTTGTGTGAGTGTTTTGGATGATTCTTCATGTTTGTGAAAGTAGGTTTTTTGCAGGACTCGAAAAATTGACCCTACAGGCTTAGGTAATGTGCTTTTATGTGTGATTTTCATACTATGAATCTTAGAAAAATGTGTAGAACAACCATATGAAATTTCATAATTTTCTGAAAAATCGTAAATTTTTTAATTTTTGAAAATTACAAAAAATAGAAAAAATGGGAGAAAATTAGAAAATGGGTTCCATTGGGGGCCGAAAAATTGTAGAATGTTCTTGGAAAATTATGATGACATTCTCAAATGTTTAAGGGATTTTCTTGAAATTTTGGAAATAAAAGGAGACCGAAAAATTTTGACAAATCGAAGGAACTGACCTAAAAATTGTGTTTAAGGGAGGGACACGTATTGTGGATGAAGGGATTGTTTTGATTGATGTGGTTGGGTGTTTGAAATATTTTAGATCATGTTTGTGACTTGTTGAATTTCGAAGTAGTGACTTTTTAAGGCGAAACTCTGCCGAAATTTTCAAAAATTTTAACATTTAGCTTTAAAAACCTTTTGGCAAAACAAATTCTTCTTGAGAATGAGGCATTTAAAGGGGAAAGCCTGGAGAAACCAAAATTTTAAAAAATTTTAGGAGTAGGGTTTTTGGAGGAGAAAACCCCAAAAAATTGATTGCAGAAGACTTTGGAACAGGGTTTTTGAAGGTGAAAGCCAGAGAAAATGGTGAAAATTTTGGAATTAGGCTTTTTGAGGGGAGACCCAGAAAACCGTAGAAAACCTTTGAACCGAGGCTTTCGAAGGAGAGAGCCCGAGAAACCAAAATCTTATAAAATCCCTAGGAGTAGGGTTTTTGGAGGAAAAAACCCTAAAAAATCGATTTTAGAAAACTTTGGACTGGGGCTTTTGAAGGAGAAAGCCCGAGAAACCGTTACAATTTTTGAAATGAGAATATACAGGACCTTAGCCCTCTTTTTCTTCTCTCTTTTCTTTTCTTTCTCTTTTTTTCTCTTTTTTTTTGGTTGTTTGCTTGTTTTTTTTCTTTTTCTCTTCTTTTTTTTTTTGTTGTTTTTTTTTCTTCATATATATACATTAATATATTTATCCTTGTGCTTTTCATATATGGTAACTGACCGATTTTTTCATGTGGTCATTCTTTCAGGATGTCGGAGGCTGGTGGTGACAGTCCTAATAGGAGGTGCTACGGAAAGGCACCGCGGATAGAGCCCGAGGAGGGCAGGAGCAGTCGGGGTAGCTCGGCCAGGGGCAGTAGCAGGGCTGGTTCTGCTCGGGGCAGTAGCCGAGGTGGCTTCGCTCAAGGAGGTAGCAGGGGCGGTCCTGCTCGGAGTGGCGGCAGGGTTGGTTCCATTGGGGCCAGTCGCAGTGGGTCCCAGCGATCCTCAAGCAGGACAGCTTCCAGTGGCAATTCTGCTATGGGGCAGCCTTCAGTTGCTTCTGATGAGAGAGTTGAGGATATGTTGATTCATCTGTGGACCCGCGGACAGGGTACAATATGGCTTCCATTTAGGATAGGCAGAGGGATACTTCATTTACCGATGACCAACTGGCGATTCCTGATATCCCACCGCTATGAGACTTGGTGTTCCATCCGAGCTTGTATTCACATTACGGTTGGATGCCATCATCTACCCACAGTTCCTTTAGAGGGGCCAGTATCTCGGCCTTGAGGGCTATGCAGGCATCAGCTCCATCTTATTAGGACTTCTTGCACCAGATTGGTTTCAGTGCCTTTATGACTCTGCAGACAGATAGGCTTGATCACGGGATTGCCATGGGGTTGTTGGAATGGTGGTTCAGGGAGACTGGGACCGTACACTTGGTGGGTTTTGAGCTGGGACGCACTCACATCGACTGGGCCATGATTACCAGACTATCCTTCAGAGGGGTTCTGATTTCTTTATGGCATATGCCTTTGGAGGAGGCTCGTCTTCTCTTGGGGCTGCCAGGGATTGGAGGCTCGAGTTTCCCAGCTTCACTCTTATGCTCGGCAGAGACAACGTTTGCTTTTGAGCCATCTCCAGCTGACCAGATTATGATGAGGCGCCAGTTGGTACTATACGTCGTCTTTAGTTGCTCTTGCAACAACAATAGGTTGACGGTTCCTCTATCTCTGGGGGGCTTGGTAGCGGATCTGGATGCGCTAGACTATGTCAATTGGGGTGCTTTCACCTTTGCCTGCTTCCTACGTGGGATGAGAGTGAGGACATCCGGGGCTTGGGGGAGCTTGACGAGCTTTTGGCCATTTCTGATATGGTGGAGTAATGAGTATTTGCCCGTCTGATGACCAGAGGTGTTAGCCGGCGATGCCTTCCCACTGGCCATAAGGGAGGCCAGGCAGCAGCTAGTTCAAAGGTCTTTGTTTATAGATTTTGTAGCCCTCCAGGCTAACTTAGAGCTGCTAAGACCTTGGGACGTGACTTGGGCGTCTTACCACTGATCCTCCCAATATGCTGGTACGAGGGATGTCATTCTACTATCCAGATCGCAAGTTACTTTCTGGGGCCCCGTTTCATAGGAGACGTATTTGGGGAAGCGTCATTGGCGGCAGCTTGACACCGACTTCCGTGCAACCATGGATCCTCCTCAGTATATGTTCAAACTTTATTGGGCTAGGGTAGAGATTCCTTATATAGTTGGAGTTCCTAGCGAGCGCTTCCTTCTTTCACCAGATGTGGACTATGAGGCTCATTTCAGGGCGAGGTCCATTGGTGCTTTTACTTAGCTGGACCTAGTGGTTGGAGGGTAGGTGGTTGGTCATAAGGTGGTGGAGCTATGGCGCTAAGCTCAGGGCTTCGTTTCTGAGGAGGAGTATCTAGCAGCTTGCTAGGCACGAGATCAGTACCGTGCTGAGGTGGAGGCCTGACTGTTGCATATCCCTGATGGAGGCCCACTAGGTATGCTATTTAAGATTCGTCATTTTCATGTTCTTTTATGCACCCCCTGTGTTCTAACGCTAGCTCTTCTTCCTTTTTGCCCTTTTCTTTGGCCAGGGTCGTTTTGACACAGGAGCTTCCTCCAGCCAACCTTCCCCGTATGTGCCGGGCTTGAGGCGCCCCTGGTCCTTTTGATTTGGACGACGACCCTGCTCCTTGAGGCGCCCCTTTTCATCTGTTGACACAGCTGTAGTTTAGTTAGATTGATTGTATCGTTTATGTTTTTAAGGCCGCATGTTGGCCCTTATGGATAATGACCGTATAATGATTTCATGTACATTATTCCTATTATCTTTTCGTTTCTTTACATGCGATGATGATTATTTTTTTCTTCTGGTCTGGTTTTGCATGCATGTATTTGGATATATGATGGATATGAATATAAACTCAGGGGTACAGAAATCATGATACACATAAGAAATGGTGGATATGTGCAAGCTTTAAGTAGATGTGAAAAAGGTGGGTGCATTACTGCTCATGTTCAGGCAAAGCACGCAGGTGTACATATGAATTTGTGAAGACAGGTTTAGAGGTAGATTCCAATTTTTTGGGTATTCACCAGGAACCGTCATTTCGGCCTTTTGCCCCTCCCTTAAAGGTTCCCTTCTCTGTTATAGTCATTTCTTGCCATGATGAGATAGTAGTTGCCCCATTCCTAGGGTCTCCATTTTTCGATCCTACTCTCCTCTCTATTATCTGAGAATCTGTCATTCACTCGGGGACTAGTAGACTCTCTTAGTGACTCCCGAAGCAGCTTTTAGCAAATGAGCGGATAGTTTCCATCCTCGATCCGAGAAGGCTTTACTTTGGACCGTAATGCAGGCTAGGTCAAGGGTGAGAAACGAATGGGTATTTAGGCTCAAACAATTTTTTATTTATTTTTATTTTTTAGGGGTGATAGTAACCAGAACCACCTCGAGTAAGCTTTCTGCTGTTTTGTTCACTTTTTCTTTTTCAAATATCGCCATCTTCTTTTGAACTTGTTTAGACTAAGCAACCCTTCCCGATCTGATGGGACTTTTTGTGGGTTGTAATGTGGCCAGGTTGTGGGTTTTTGAAAGGAAGGGCATTGAAGGCTGAAAGTGTTGTGTTATTTCTAGGGTTTACTAGTGATCACCTTTTCAGATCTTTTCTTTTTGTTTGTGGGCCTTTCTTTCTACCTCCCTTTCTCTCTCTTCTCTCTTCGGTACGAACTTAGGTCCATATAGAGCTCATCATTTCTTTCTCTCCGTGCTCCCTTTTCGTCACTTTTTCCTTCAAGTTTGCTTTCGTCCATTGTAGGGGGTGATCACTAGTATGGGTTTTCCAAAGGAATATGATTTGGCTCAAAAAGGGGTTTTTCAAAGGGGATTCTTTTAACTATATGGTAGCAAAATAGATGGCCTCTCTTCCTTTTAGATAAGATTGCTTACTCTATGAAGTTCAGTTTAAGAGTTTTTGGTGTCATCCTTAGAAACAAACAGGTGTTAGCTTCATTGTTCTGTTACTCGCACTTGCCCCAGTGTGGGGGGTGGTTCCTAGTTAGGGTGTTTGAGTGAACATTATTGACAACTTGAATGGGCCAACCAAGGGAATTACTTTACTACTCCAGGGATTTTGAAATGATGGCTTCTCTTCCTTTCGAGGGTCTAATTGTTGACTACTTCGCCATGGCATCCTCCGAGGGCCACCCTTTTTTGTGATTCGCTCCCTCTCCTTCCTTTCTTTAGCGTTTTCTCTCTTTGGATCAGGAACGATCCCCACAGATAAGGGTGCACGTACTATCCCCTTTTTTAAGTCAAGGCACGACAATAAGAAGGAAAACTTCTAAGAAAAGGAAAATGCCGAAGATGATAAATGCAGACATCAAATTCTTTTTCTTTCATTTCAAAGGTTTTGTGTACATGATGAGTTCTTAATTTACAAAAGATGAAAGTAGAGTTGATTAAACAAAACTAACAGGAAAGTAAAAGACAAAGTTTGGTAGAAGAACATCCCTTTGGCAACCACTTCTTCAGGTATGCTTTGGGACCACGCCCACCTCCTCCATGCTCCATCCGCCTGCTTCTTCACTTGGTTGTGCTAGGTGAATTGATGCATCAGCTGCGGAGTGGCAGAGATTAGCAGTCATAGTGCAACCAGGGCTTCCTCCTTTTCCTTCTTCTTCTTCTTTAGTGGGGTTATTGAGGTTGTGCGTCCCATCTTGGGACCCTTGATGACTTTCCTTTGGCTGGACAGTTTTCTCTTGCTCAACTTCAGCCAAGCTTTCCTCCATTGCTTGGGATGACTTTTCTTCTTTTTTGGCTTCTGCTTTGTCAATTTCAGCAAACAGGCTGTCCATATCACCCTCATTGAATTCGAACGGTGAGTTTGGCAATTTTGGCTCATAGATGACCCAGCCCATATCCTCATAATCGAAGAGTTCCTCTTTCAAGCAAGCCTCAACCTCAGCATATCTGGGGTGTAGGGATTCTTCTCCCCAGCCATCCACAAGTGTAGTATCATTGGGAACATTTACAATGGGTTCATTCGCAGGCCAATCAAAAGGATCTTGCTCTCCACTTGTATTGTAAAGATAGATAGGGCATGGCGGTAGTTCTTCCTCCCAATCACTTTTAGTGTCTAACTCACCCTCAAAGTACTCTGCAATTATGATGCCATCCGGGTCTAGCTCCTCTTTGGTGATGATGTTGACGGCATGGTCTGGTAAGGGATTTGCCGTGACATTTAGAGTGGGGGCCGACTTTGTTTCTTAGGTATTGATGACCTTGTTGTCGATGAGGTCTTAGATCTTATGCTTCAAAGAGAAACAAGATTATGTGTCATGTCCCTGTCCCCCAGAATGGTACTCGCAAGTAAAGGCAGGGTTGAAAGTCGGTGGCAACGGGCTTGACAGTGGCCGCGAGGGAATAAGGTTTATGTGCTTGGCCTTGAGGAGCTCATGATAAGCCTCTGTCTGGGTGCATGCCAAACGCGTGAATTCTCGGTTCCGTCAGTTTTTTTTGTTAGGGTTGAGGTATGGTCGGCCTATAACAGGTCCAGTTGTGGGTACTTAGGTATTTGCAATGGGGATGTTGATGATGGGGGCAGGCGATGGTGATCGAGCTTGGTATAGTATGGCTATTATTGTGTAGGCAAGATGGCAGATACCTTTCCTTCTTTCTTGCCGGCACCCCCAGTGGTTGCTACCTTCTTGGCTGCATTCGCAAATCCCTCACTTATCTTGGCATAGGGGTCCGTGATTCTGCCAATTTTCAGTCCATTCTCGATCATTTCCCCTTGCATTATCAGCTCAGAAAAACTCTTTCCGATGCTCAGACACAGACGTTCATAGTACAATCCTTGGAAGGTGTTCACAAATAGCGGCCGCCTCCCTCCAACTCAGAGCATAATTCTTGAAACTTTCTTTCTCTCCTCGAGTCATCATCATTAGGGCACATCGATCCATGGTTAGATCATTGTTGTGGTAGTATTGGGATCAAAAGGCCGTGACCAATTTGTTCCAGGTTGTAATCTTCCTCAAATCTAAACGGGCAAACCATTGTAGTGTGGGCTCAGTCAAGCTATGTTAGAATAGCTGCATTAGGAGTTTGGGGTCATTCCCATGGCCATTTAGTGCCCTAGCGTATAGCCTCAGGTGAGCTACGGGATCATTGCTTCCATCATACTTTTGGAAATCAGGCATCTTGAATTTGGGCAGCCTTGGGTGGTCAGGGAAGAAATAGAGTTCATCATAGGATGTCCCATCGAAGGTGTCATGACCTTATAAGCTGCACAGGGACTCTTCTAAGCCCTGTATCTTAAGATCAAGAGGGTCTAGGCCTTTCTTCTTCGATGTGGCAGTTAGCAAGATGGTTTCAGGGTTATCCTCTTCTCCTTCCTCGAGGTGTACCACTTTGGGGAGCTCCTTGCTTTTCATTGCACCCTCAGTTCGCAGGACAACCCTTGGTGGGATTGCTTTAGTTTCCTTGGGGTGGGATGTTGAGGTTGGTGGATTCATGAGAGGTCCTTTGAAGGCCATCAGTTGTATGAGCTTAAACATCTCGTTTATCTTCGCCTTCATTCACTTCTTCGTGTGTCACTGAATTATTCTGTTAATCGGGAGTATTGCCTTCGCTTGACATTTGTGCGGTTCTTTGTAGGGTAAGGACCGGCATTCAGAGTACGAGGGTCACTCGTGTTCCTCTCTTTCCTTTTCTTGGAGCAATGGTGACCTAAAAAGTAGTCTCACCAAAAACTATTGCTAGTCTTTTGATGAGATGAAGGAGGGAACAGAAAATAAAGAAAAACAAAACAAAAGGATTATATGTTAGGTTCTTGATTTGGAAAGGTTTTATGCAATGCATAGCCTAAGGATGCCCCTGCTTTTTTAGGGGAGCTAGCCATGATGCTTCGGCTCATGTCTGGAGATAGGGAGGTTGTCCCTGTGTGCAATACTATACATGCGCCTATTCATTCATCCATTCATACATTCATTCATTCATCAACAAGAACCATTTTATTAGGATGAATTCTCTTTGGTATATAGAATTTCTCAAAAATACATAGAAATGGGGAGGGGGAACATTTTCTTTGGGACTTCCACCTATTCTATGTTTACATCATGGGATCCTAAACTACTCTTGAGTCTTTGGATTTGCCTTCTTGATCTGAAGTCGGTAGGGGACCTTGATATTGAATTGCCCCTTTGTCTTCTCGGCAGCCCTATCTCCTTAAGCAAAAAGGGATTGGGCCCCCTCTTTATGTGATGATTTGGATGCATGCCATAAATCCTTAGGGTCTCGTGATACACTCAGGAGTTTTGAGTTGGCCTGATTTGAGTGAGAAGGTCATTGGGCCTTTCTCTAAGGCTTCATTAGATGTGTGAAAATGCAATGACTTGAGTTACTTTGGAACTCTTGTCTTGACATGAATTCTGATGCATTAACAGTTATGATGCATGTACATGGAAACAGCAAGAATTAAATAACATGGTAGCATGGACTAATCAGAATATGTAAGGGAAAGTAAAACAGTCGCCCTTTCCTCCTTGGTTTTTGAAATTGACCCATGTGTCCTAAATCTGGCAGAGTTTCGACTATGCATGGGGTGCTACATAAGCATGAGGTTGGGGGTTTACTAATGCTTCCTAAAAAGCTCAATCCCCGAACCTTCAAATCTCCGGCATCCACCCCCAAAAGGGTGAACTCTATCTTTGGTTGGTGGCTTAAGCGGGGGAACTATCAAAAGACCATAGGCTAAGAAACTGACACAGCATTCGCACATGGTCAATATACTGTTCCCCCTTCTATCTAGAAGGATAGTAGCCATGTAATATATGCAAGATACAAATGTAAGTGAGCGCACCAAGTGTGTGTGGAATTTTCAAAAATGGAGGAAAGGACCCAACAACACACATCACATCCTATCCATTCATTCACATACATGGCGATAAATAAGACATGAAATAAAAATGTGAACAAAGGTCCACCTACAAAATACAAATACAAAGACTTAGTAACTTTCGAAAAACTCAACACAAAGTAAAATGGATGATTAATGTAAGAGCATAAATGTAAGCAATGGATGCAAGCGATAACACTTATTTGAAAATTGTTTTGGAGAATAGAATTTGTTTTGGATGCTTGAAAAATTTAAAGAGTGGATAAAACTGAACAAAGTAACCGGAGATTCTGGGTAAGTAAAGAGTGAAGAGACATTTTAATGGCCTAACCCTCTAAGTGTCCCCAGTCGAGTCGCCAGCTGTTGTGCCCCGGTTTTTGGGTGTCCAATGTCTTTTAGGCTGTGAGACCAAAAGTACAAAACTCTGTCACTAGAACTCATCCTCCTAGAAGGATAAGTGCGACTAGGCTTGAGTGTGAAGATTGGTTTGGTTAAGGGCTTTGTAGAAAAATAGGAATCGCCACCTAACTTGATTAAGGTGAGTTAGGGCACCTAAAACTAAGAGTTAATCCGAAGATTAAACCTAGGATTTTTTAAAAAGGTTTTTGAGAACTCCCTCAAGAGAGGGTTTTTAAGAAAATAGGTTATTTGGCAACCTTTGGAAAGATTTAAGCCCTTTTGAAAAATAACTCTATTTTGGTCTTTCGAAAATAGAAATCTAAAGTCTAGGGGTTGGTTACATGTAGGGAAGATGTCCTGGGATCATCACCCTACCCCGCCCTTTCGGTACCTACATGTTTAATCAACCTTTCGTTCACTCACTAGAATAGCCGGTTACCATTGTCCACTTAATATCTACATTTAGAATTTTAAAAATAGGGTTTAGTCATCACTTTTTAGATGAATGATGCATGATGCAAGTTTTTGGAAGAAATTAGAGAACATGGGAGTTTTTAAGGAGTTTGAGATAGAAATTCTGACTTGATAGAAAATTTTGAAAAGGGGATTGGAGTGGAAATAGAAGTTATGACCGCACCATTTTAGGTTGCCTACATATCTCATTTGGTGAGAATCAGGTCATTCATAGTTCGGGCAAGAGCCTGATGGAAAATAGGGGTGTTAGGGCCTTTGGAAAGTTTGAAGACGCTTTGAGATCTTTGGAAAAGTTTGAAGACGCTTTGAGGTCTTTGGAAATTTTAAGACATTTTGAGGTCTTTGGAAAAGTTAAAGACGCTTTGTGGTCTTGAAAGCTTGGACTTGGAATGGCATAGTGGAGTGTTTTGAAAATGTTTTTTGATCAAATCAAGGGATTTTTGGTGAATGCTTTGGAGTAACTCAAGAGAGTTTGAAAGTGTTTTTGAAATCTTGTTTTGAAAAACCTTAGAGGTATGACTTTTGAATGTTTTGATAAATTAGTTTTTAAAAGTGGCTTTAGAAAATGGCTAAGGGTTTGGAGTCCTAATATGGACAACTTTGGAGGTTGCTCTTGATATACCACCTTTCTTTGGGGTCCTTAATCATAAAAGGGTTAGAGACACCTTAGGTTTGTGACCCTTTGAAAACATTTTTTTGGAAATGCCTTGAGTTGGAGCATAAGGGATTTGAAGAGGTTGTAGAGTTGGCTTTTTAAAATCTCAAGAGAGTAGGAGGTTTTGGAAAAATGAGTCATGAGAATAGTTTTAAGTGGATAAATCATTAAAAAGGGGGTCCATGAGTTGGAACCTCGAAGCATACTAACCTATGTTGTGTTAGCCTATGGTTAGGGGTGACCTAAGGTTAGGTTAGGCTAGGGTTGACTAACTAGGGTAGGGTTAACCTAAGGGTAAGATGACTTAGGGTTAACTAACTAGGGTTAAGTTAACCTAGGGTTTGGTAAATAGGGTCAAGTTAACCTAGAGTTGGGTAACTAAGGTCAAATTAACCTAGGGTTGGTCAACTAGGGTCAAAGTTAACCTAGGGTTAAATTGGAAGATGATTTTGAAAAGTTGTTTGATGCACTTTTAGAAAGAGTTTTGAAAAACAAAACATGTTATGCAATGAACTTCGATAAGGCATCTTTTTGAAGATCATTTCCATAAAAATTTTGATTCTAGCTAAGAGTATAGTTTGTATGGGTGGTGCTTGGAGACCAATCCAAGGAAAGCTCCCTCATGGCCATTATAACCATTATCTTTGCAAGAGTGCAATGGGTCAAAAACTAATATGATAACAACTTTTTAAAGCACCATTTTTAATGCAAAGATGGAGAGAATGAATCTTTAGAAACCATCTTTGGAAAAGGATTTTTGAAAATCATTTTTCAAGGAGACCATTCCATCAAGAGAGGGTTCCATGGGGCCATTCCAACCACTAAACTTAAAAGAATGGAAACTTTGAAAATTAGAGGGCTAGAAAACAATTCTTATGCAAGTTAAAATGCAATGATGCCAAAATGAGAGTTAGGGGGTTAGTAGAGGATCTTCTAGGGCATGATTTCTAAGGTCCCATCCTAAACTTCAAGGAGCCAACTCTTGAAACTATTTTTAAAAGAAATATAGAGCTTAGAAATAGTATGGAACTTAGAGTAATGTAAGCAATGTAGAACATGGTAATAAGTGTAAAAAAGAAACTAAGCACACAAGACATTATCAAAATAGTAATATGCAAGGGGTCATGATCACATAACAGGCTTTTAGGTTACACCACATAAGTAAGGGGCTCCTAGGCCATACCATCTTAAAGTAGGCTTGTGAGAGATCCCCCTACGCGATGGCTCTCACTTGCTTTCCTCTAGGCATGATCTAAGAGCCCTCTTGACTCAAGCATGCAAGAATGGGGGGTTGAAGATGGGGATTAAAATAGAGAATAGCCTAAGTAGGCTAGGAGGGAAAAGAGAAGAGTGGGGGAAGACAAAAATGTAAAAAGGACACAACCTTTTGCCTTCAACACACTTGTAGTCTTCAATGGATGTCTTGATTGGAGCTTGAATGACTTTAAGAAGGCTTGAAGGGCTGGAAGGAAGTGTTTAATGGTGTATAAGGCTTTGTAAGTGAAGTGTATAGGCTTGAGGGAGGTGGACTATAGCCTAAGTGTTAGAAGAGGAGAGTATGTATGGAGATTCGAGGTTCTGGAGCAATTTCAGCAGAGTTTCGCATCAGTTTCAAAGGAGGAATATGCAAAAGGGGAGGCTGGTATTTATAGGCAAACTAGAACAGGCCTGGCGCATGCAGCACATGCGCCAGGCCAAAATTTGCCCTGGCGCATGTAGCACATACGCAGGTACTATTCTATTGCCAGAATGACACGTGGCACCCAGTGTACTGGTTAAATCTCAACGGTTGATCAAAATTTGGTCGATCTGATCAAAATTAGAATGCATCTAGTATACGCTCCATCACCGGGAAGGTTTATTTAAACTTTGTCTAGATAATTGAGCCAACCGGGAAGGTTTCGAGAAAATTGGCCGCACTCGGGATGTTCTCCTAGGGCTTCTCGTGAACTTTCGTGTTTTTGAAAAGTTTGAATTGTGTTCGGAAGCATAGGATATCATTTCGAAAAGCATGCATAAAAGGACATCTTTACGGAGCGTCTATGATATGCTCCGAGAGTGTTCGAAAGTAGCTGTTCTTGTGCCGTGTGATCGAGGCCTTCGAAAAGCGATCTTTTCGATCGGACCATACTGATGGAAAGTAGTCTGGAAATACTTTCAAGAATTCCCAAATTTACGCATTTCTCAAGTCATTTGACGGTGCGTTGCAATCAGAGAATCGAAGAAAAAGTCAACCTTGGCAGAGCATTTGTGAGATGCTCCAGGGGTTGTTGGAAGTTGCAGTTTTTACGTCATACGATAAAGGCTTTGGGGGGTAATCTATTCAATCAAGTCGTATCAATGGAAAGATCTATGAATGAGCTCTTGGGAACTAGGGAATCGAGAGAATAGTTTTATCAAGTCGGCAGTTTTTACGTCATACGCATTTCTCTAGTCATTTGACGGTGCGTTATAACTAGAGAATCGGAAGAAAAGTTAATTTAGGCTGAGCGTCTGCGAGACGCTACAAGGAACTTTTATCGAGTCGTGAGTGTTTAGTGTCGTAGAGTCCTACTCAAGTTAGAAAAAGGTGTATGGCAAGACCTTTTGTTCAAAATCCGAGGACCGGTGTTGTTTCAGGGCGCGTTTGGATTTCTAAGAGTAAAATGGTCATTTTGACTAAGTTTGGTTAAAGATGGTCAGGAACGGTTTGGCGTGTTGTGTTAAGCATGTCGGGTTATTCAGGGATGGTTTTGAGAGAGCCTTTCACCGTTCGGTGGGGATTGTGTAGTACTAGAACATTTAGGGGCAAAACAGTCATTTTGATTGGAGTTAGCCAGAACGAGACTGGAAGCGGACTGGATGGCGCGTGAAGTACACCTAACAGTTCAGTGACACTTTGGAAGGGTGGACTTACCATTTTGAGGGATTTTGAACTTTCTCAAAACGTGCCTAGAGGTCCAAGGGGCTAGTTTGTTCATTTTTCACCGAGTCGGGCTAGCAGGCGCCGGTGTTGACCTAGGTGTTGGTTCACGAGACTGCCTGGTCTCGGAAAACTACCTACGCGGTATTGGTCCCTAAGAATGCCTAGTATTAGAGAGCTACCTGTAGGGTGGTGTTGGTTCCTAGGAACGCCTAACCCTAGAAAACTACCTACGGGGGTAGTATTAATCCCTGAGAACACCTGGTCTCAGAGAACTACCGAATGACAGACATTCTACAATGGCGGTCCAGCAGGTGCCAGAAGTGAACTGTCTGAAATTTTGATAAGGTGTTGGTCCCCGAGATTGCCCTATCTCGGGAAGCTACCTAGATGGCGTTGGTTTCCAAGACCGCCCGGTCTGGAAAGCTGTCAGGAATGATGGTGCTTCTAGCTTCAGCGGGTCCTTGTGGGTCCGAGAAGCGACCAATTAGTTGGATTGGAGATTGAAAGGCTCATCTCGAGCCTGCATATGTTGAGATGCTTAAAACCGAGCCTGGTCGAGCCGGAGATTATCGAGCGGGCAAAAATGGAGTGCTTACAGTAGTTCATAGTATTGAGATGGAGCTTGCGAGCATCACCTCAGATGGTAGGTAGGTGTATAAGAAGTCGCTGGTTATGCCAAGTGTAAATCGGGGTCATTCAAATAACTATTAATAAATAATTCTAAGTTAACCTCCAAATCACAACACAACAAACCTCTAATTCAATAAATTCAAACTAACCTATCCTCCAAGATCTCCACAAAATATACCACCAAATAGCAAATAGCACCTCTCTAACCCAACTAAAAAGAATAAAATAAAATAAATTGCTCAAAAATAAAGCATGAAACGAAGTTATCCAAGCGAGTTATTGAGTTGCCTTGTGGTTGTAGAATGATGGTGAAGTACTTCCGTTGAAATAAAATCTCCAATGCTCGTCCACCAATGCCAATTAGCCAATTTCCCAGTAACGGTGCCAAAAACTGATCAATCAAAAATAGTGCAGTTGATATCCGATAATGTCAAGTTGTGATGTAATAATAATACTCGGAAGTCCGATATTGATCCACAAGGAAGAGGTTTAGTGCATTCAAGAAAAACTCACCTTAGGGCAGAATTCTCAAGAAAACACTCCAATAAAATAAAAAGAAAATAGTTTGAAGAAAGGGTTTGTTTTATCTAAACTAAACTATGAAAACAGTTTGAAACTAACAAAATAAAGTCTCAAGATCAATTGTTCCAATTAGTTGCTTCACCCGGATATCCAATGGAAGTTTCTAATAACTCAAATCATTGACTACGTCGTGAGTCTTTGATTTAGAAAATTTAGCGATAAAAACAACTATTCTTTAACAATCAAACATAGAATAAATCAGGTTTAGAATCAAAGATGCATACCATTGACTTGTTTCCAAGCATGATCAAACATTTAAGTTTTCGTAAATATCTACTCTAGATTGAATCAGTTTTAAAATTAGAGATGCATACCATTGATTCGTGTAATACATGTACTGAGCATGGGTTCATGCTTAAGTATTGTTGAATATAGTCAAACAC
Source organism: Euryodendron excelsum (assembly GCA_033060915.1). Lineage (NCBI taxonomy): Eukaryota > Viridiplantae > Streptophyta > Magnoliopsida > Ericales > Pentaphylacaceae > Euryodendron > Euryodendron excelsum. The sequence goes on along the minus strand of CM065394.1, from coordinate 14,152,283 downwards.
CTAAGTTTTCATAAATATCTAAGGTTTGATCCCAAAGAATTAAGAAGAAGACGATTTAAACATTACAAACCAGTTTAGCTCCATTATTCATCCAAGATATTCAATTGATTTTCACAGTTGATCCCAAGATGGAATTTAGCTACTCATCATAATTATAGATACACAAAGCTATATATAAATTTATTGAAAGACTAAGTAATCTGATTATAGGAATTGAAAACTAAATGAAAACTATTAAAACTTCTACTTTAAACTACTTCTAAAACCTAGAAAATGTCCTCTCCCTTTTAGAATTTGATTACAAGTATATATAATTAAGTCTAGAGTCCTAAACCAACAAGGAAATAAAAATTTTGTAGCTAGGTCAGTTAGCCGTCCGAACGACCAAAACAGTGCATATTTGGACGTTCGAACGATGATATCTCATTCCTTGAGAAATCTTTTGATGGTCATCTAAACAACCAAAACAGTGTATTAAGTGACGTTCAAAGGATGCCCTTCAACGTCCGAATGGCCATTGCAGTGATCAAAATAACTCTCTGAATCTTTAGCTTTTATCTGAATGGTATCTAAACTATGACATCAGTGATCAGCTTCTAGCCACCTTTTTAGCTCCGTTTCCCATGGAAATTAAAATAGACTTAATTAGTACTAGAATATAACTAAAGAGGTATCTACAATCCTAAACTAAAGGTAATAAAGCACAAGTTAAGGTCGTATAATTACACTTTTGGAGCACAATCAGTAAGTTTAGAAAGCAGCCTGAAAGTAGAGAAACATGGGCAGAGTGAGATGGGAAGACCAAAAGGGGGAAGAGCTAAAGAAATCGGCAAACACACTCACCGATAGACTATCTCAGACTGCTCCCACAAGGACCTTGGCGCTAGCCGCTTGCCCCAACATTTCCTAGTCCTGAGGTAAGATAGCTGCTTGGACTAATCCCACCATGACAGAAGGGTCGACAAGACCAGAGTCAAGGGTGGTTATAGGACGTGTGTCGACCATAGGTTGGATAATAATCTTAGCCACCGACCTAGTATCCGGCTCAACCGACCCCAACCTAGCCTGCTGAGTTTTGGGTGTCCTTGGTGCATCTCCTTCTGCCGACCTTTTAGATGCTAACTTGATCACTAATGGCACACTCGCTCTAGCTTCAGCTCCAGCAGTGGCCAATGGCAGAGGCTTAGGTGGCTGAGTTGTGTTAATCTTGGTTGTGGGGAACTGAGCACCTCTAGATTTTCTCTTAGCAATCTCGGCCACCAAACTTCATGTCTATATGTTGCTAAGCCCATCCTTTATTTCGGAACTTAAAGAGACTTATTGCAGGTTTCGGCGAGTAGGTCGGCTATCTAGAACAACCTCCGAAGTGGAAGTCAAAGTAGAGGTATCATTGGAAGAGGAAGTTGAAGAAGAAGATGATGATGATGATGAAGCTGATGGAACCGACCGTGATGACGACAAAAGGGCTCAAGCCCGACTCTTCTTCCTCGTCAAGGATTGTGATCGGGGAGAATGGTACTAAAACAAAGCCTAGTTGAACGACGTCAACTCTTCAGTAGTAGCAGTTTCTCCTCCCACCTCGGCTTCAAGAATTGGGTTTGTTTCAACCTTGATAGGAACAGCGGCGACTATGACTCAGCTGGAATCATGGATGTAAGGAATCACAATACCCTCTAGGATATTCTCAAAATCACTGACCTCCCCTTGCGCCATAAGTGTAGCGACGACATCGTCAGGGGGTTCTGAAAACGATTGGTAGGGAATCAGTTACTGCAACAGAATGTGAGCAGCTCTGCTGACTCCCTGTTGTGGACCTTATCCTCTGTAGGCCCAAACTCTCTTTAGTAGTGGCATAATAACCCCGAGATGCTTGTATTGCTTCTTGGGCTTGGTATACTCACCTGAAAACAAAAGAAGCGCAAGTGTCAAATCAGCAGAGAAAAGAAGAACAGTAAATAATAGAAAAAACAAGGTGTGCTGAGTATGGACTTGGGTCACCGAGCACTTTAGGGCAACGCCAGAAGGATTGTTCAACCTCAGGGACGTCCCTATATTCCTAAAGGCCCGAGATCCACTCCATGACGTTGTTCACACCCTTTCTCGCATTAGGAAGGATCTAGACAATCTCCCTACTCTTATGTTTGGAACAGAAATAATACTTGCAGTAGTCGTTGTCGACTTCCATGGGTGTATAGCAATATGCAAACTCGTGGATACCTATTTTGCGTTGAGAATACAGTTAAACTCTACTATGCCCATAAATATCCTAAAGACGTTAGATGCTAATTGGGCGGGACATAGTTTATAATGGCCAAGGAACCAAAGGAAGAATAGGTGGAGGAGAAACCTAACACCACCTTGTACTATGGCTATCAAGGGGAAGGGTGTCCCCTTGTTTGATTCATATAGACAGAACTCGTTGAGGTCGTCCAACTTGATGTCAACCCTTTGCAAGAATTGATCATTTGCCTTAAAAGCGAAAGTGGCCTCAGGGGTACTAAGCATTTTCCAAAGTCATGTAACCACGACTAAAAGGTCAGTAGTTTGAGTGTGCAAAAGAAAAGGACTGATTAAAGTCTCGAACACTTACAGAAAAGAGGTCAGTACTCTTTCTCAGCGATTATCTTTTCAAAGCAAAGTAGCCCCTTAGAGAGACAGATCCTTATAAAGGAGCTCACCGTTAGTTCAGGGACCGACAAACGACAGAGCCATCAAATTTGAAGTGCAAGGGTCATATCGATAGTAAATGAAGCGTTGTCTCTTCGCCAGCCTGCCAACTCGGGCCCGCTACGTGATGCATGCGCCCCCTAATGATGCCTCATAATGAAACTGGCGGAGGAGTGGAAGCAATCGGTAGTAATTGCTCATTGCAACACTTGTCCCCCCAAGTTCGGCCAAACATGGCGCAAGGGTTGGCGGGCAATTGTGGGGCAAGTAAATCAAAAAGTCCAAAGAATAATTGTGTCAAGCCCGATCTAAAGGAGATAGGCCTAACAAGGTGAATTGAGCCTAAAGCATTCAACTGACAAGTCCAATGGGCAAGAATCCCAAGCTGACCTGGACTAGGACACTTAAAGATAAGTCCAAATCTATCTTAAATCGACCCAAAAGTGATTAACTCCTACAAGGAGAATGAATACTATTCTTAGATGGGATGGGGCATTCGAAACATATAAATACCCCATGCAATTGAGAAATAAGGTACGTTCACTGGAGCTGGTAGAGTACTTTTGTTTAGTTCATTGAGGTTTAGTTTGTTTGACTTAATCATCGAAGTGTCATCGACTTAAAGAGGGTCGACGCATTCTCACTGTATGCCTCTTTTGTAGATTGCTTGGAGCTTATTAACTTGGTTCGAGGAGCAGATTAGGCCTTCTTAAAAATCTCACATACAATAACTAATGTAATATCTACAAATAAAAACACTATATTTTTATTAAATTTTTTGTTTTAGAGTCATCTTACCTATCACATTTTATCAAAAAGTAATTTTTTACATTAAAAATATTTAATACAACCATAATTCTCATTAATCATATATAGAATAGAAAACGATTGTTATGAAATAAAAGACTTATATATCAATATAATATATTTCTTTTAAAAAAGAGAGGGTTTAGGTTCAATATAACTTTCAAAAATCAAGACACATTCAAATTATGAATAGTTATATGACCAAAGGAAAAATATTGGAATGAGTTAAATGTTAGGACAAAATTTGAAAAGGACAAGGAAATATTATTTGGATTTGGGGAGAGAAAAAGTAAAAATACTTGAGTTTTGGGGGCCAACTTATCTATTCTTTCATAAATATTCAAAAATACCTCAAACCTTAGAAAATTTCTTCAAAAGTTAGGGGGCCAACTTGCATGTTGTATCATAATTATTAAAAAATACATCAGATCTACGAAATTTTTCAAAAGTTAGAGTGGGCCGTGGCTCTAGTCCGCTCCTGTGGATCCGCCATTGGCATGAAGAGCATGTAATTTGTATACCTACAAATCTGTTTGTACATCAGAGAGACAAAATGGCCAGATAATGAGCTTATATATAGGCTTTAGGTTATAGCTGTTTAACTCTCAAACGCCTAATAACAGCCCAAGATAACATGACAAATAATGGTCTAGCCAGCATAAACGGGCAATTAAAATCAGAAATAAATATGTAAAAACGCAAATGATATTAAAATCTGTAACAAAAATTTTAATTAAAAACTGAAAATTTTTTAAACTTTCAAAATTGGCTCAACATAACTATATCTGATTCATTGGCTGGCTGATATATATCCATCACATATAATTCCCCTTTTGTTGCTGTGAACCGAAGCTCCCCTCCTTTCTTATCTCCTATATGTTTGATCATTTGACCATGAAGCAAAGATCATTTTTTCACAGAAGAAAGGGGTTAGCGCAATGGATATGGCGACTTCAATAGCGCAATGAGTTCGATTTGTCATTCTCTCTGCCTAGAGATTTGGCCTTCAATGTACCCGTAAAAGAAAAAAAAAAAATAATCGACAGGAAATATTTGACTACCTCATGAGTTGACCATTACGTATGGATTTGACCACCAACTTGGATAAAAGTGGATTTAGTTATATACGACCACCAAAGGACCTTACCAGTTAAATTAGTAGACATCTTCATCAAATACGAAACCATAATAATGGAGGTCCAACCTCAAACACAATCAGCAACTCGACCCTAGTTTCATCACTTAGTCCATGATTTTGGAAAACATAATATGGTAGGAAAATAAAAATAAAATAAAAATAAAGACTAAACTAGCTTAAAAAATCTATCATTTGTATGTAAAAAAATGAGAGTAAATAAAATTTATATTGAAACAAAAAAAAAATTTGAAAATAGATTTGGTTACAAAGTACAAACCAGCTTTTGTGACTGGGTTATGTGAGGACTTGTTGAAGATGACAAAATTTTGAGCTTGTTTTCCACATATGTCTTGCTGGCCTCGAAAAAGTTTGTTGTCACTTAGTAGAGAAGAGATTGTTCTTTATGAGGACGTGCCTGACCAGAATTCCTAATTGTCTTTGTCTTGCTGCTTTGATCCTATGTTGGCTGCTGAAGGTATCTTTACAGAAATAATTGAGAAACGACAGTAACCCATAAATGAATAAAATAGACACATATATGTCATCATAAGTTTTTGTTTTGAAGTGGCATTAATTTTTAAGTTCACATGTTGTACATCTACTAATATGTTATTTTGAAAAAGAAGCCTAGTGGTTATTGAACACTCGGTAATAATTTTTATTAAATGGTAATATATAGTAGGTAAATATATTTATAACATGAGTTAGTGTAGTAGTAGAGAGACTTTTAAAGAAAAATATCACTTGACAAAATCTGATAACTAATTATGCAAATATATCACGACATCCCAATACCATTAAATTCTTAACTAATTAAATCTTGCTAGGATAGTTTTAAATTGAGATTCACTTTATAAGTCTCTTTCAAAAATTTGTTGTATTTATGGCTCCTAAGATTTGAATTTGGGAAGTTGAGGTAGAATTAAACAACACTTATCACTGTTTCACTTAATTCCTTGCGATTTACTTTATAATATAAATTATATTTAAGATAAAATGTATATGAATAAACAAATACATTTAATTTACAGTACTAATTGAATCGTGAACCAATAGTCTAACCAGTTTAATGCCCGTTTCGATTATGATAACTATGATTTTACCCAATCATACGCAGTACAGATAGAGTTCCTCGTTATAGAATATATGTGTATTTATATATATGGAATTATAGCATTTTCCACTTTATTCCTTTTCTAACTAGGCAGTTACAAAAGAAAATCCATTTTCATAAGAAATATACAACATGGCCTAGTATAAAATAAAATAAAAAAAACAAGAAAAAAGAAAATAGATCGTATTTTTTAATATTAGAAAATTTTCTGCTACAAGCACTGACCTTCATTTGAAGGGCTTCTAAACGATTGCTGTGGCCAAAACCGGTGCAAATAAATTCCTTCTATTTTGCTAAAAAGAAAAAATTTCGAATCTCAATAAGATTTATCAATCGACTAAGTTCTTGATATTTTAATCCTCTTGAGTAGAAGAGAATCACATTATTGATTAGGAACAAGTATGCCCCTTCATGACTTCGGAGATGTTTGATTTTTCAACTGGAAAAGGCCCCAAATCTTTGCTTGGATGCCCATTTTCTCTCCTAAATGGGACATTTGCAGTGTTGAATTAGAGGACAGTCGCAAGGTATGGTTGAGGACAAGATTTCTTACACTGCGTTTGGTTGGGCGGTTAAATGAATCATGTAACGCGAAGCTATTCATTTATGAACGTTGAATTTCCCATGTTTTATCCCATCTTGCGTTATCCTCGGGTAACTAATTCTAGCCTCCTGGTATTTGTTATCCTTGTTTTGTTGGATAATTAGTCAAAACTTTTTGGAAGTTATACAGACCACAAACAGCACATCGAAAAGGCAATTATGATATGCCACGCTCCTCGGCTGTCCAATCCCACGCTTTTTATTTGCTAACAAACACAGCGTAAATGCATTCCCATTGTCTTCATCATACCCTTCAAACTTCAAACTGATCATCATGATTCATGAGTGAAGGCCGAGGCGTTTGAAGTCTCAAGTTTCAATCTTAATAATGATGTCTTTACAATATATATATATATATCTAAGAATATCAAAGAAGAAAAAGAAGTTAAAACACTATTAGCTAATTAATTAATGAATTATTGCAAGCAAAGTCAACGAAACGTTCAAACTTCAAACAAGTGCTTGGAACGAATGTTGCATTTGCTTACTCAGTACACCGTCAGTAACAAATGCCATGAAAGAACACAAAACCCTTCAGGAATTAATGGTTTGGAACTAAGCAATTAGCCTCATAATAACTACGTACGGCAGAAGTTCCACCGAGAACGAACAAATTAATTGGCCCTGTAATAATGATAGCATGGCCACCAAATGCAAATAAGTAACAATACCTCATACAAGAAGAATTGGACATTAGCCATTTTTTGGTAAACAGATCAATGATATAGCAAGATATATCAATAGAATAATGTAATACAATTAAAAAAATCATACAAAATTTATCACCGAAATAATGTAACTAAATTGTATACATATCATTTTAAAATAAAGAGTTCACCTAAATACTTATTAATTATAAAATTATTATTACTACATTATTTTGATATAAATTTTTGTACACAAATTTTAAAAAAATAGCTTTTTTCATATCAATAAGTGTTCATCTACCATTTTCAACCATTCCCACCATGCTTTGACTGCCAGTGCAAAACATGTGGCCGTGGAATCAGATGTTTCGGCGGCTTGCTCCACATTTGTCCTTATGTAAATTATTGTATTGCAATTTTTTTTTATTCATTAAAGGACAGAACAGTCTTACTTAAGCTAGCTAGTCTCCTAATATTAGTATTACTAGGGTGATTGGCATAGCAAATTTGGTTTTTATCACAATAAAATATGTTTAATGTGTAATTGATTGAAGCATTTGTCCTTATGTAAATTACTGTTTTCACAAGAGCGGGTCAGCCCGTAGTGTCCCACCCACAATTGTGGTCACTTCTCCTCCTTTTGCTAGGGCCTCCAATGTGTCAAAATAATGATAACAACAATATTTCTTCGTCGTTTGACAAGAATTTCTAGTTTTGCTTTGGTAAATAGAGGGCAGAACAGCATGGGCCCTTTGGCATTCAGGATCATTCAGAACCCCTTCTAAACTGCATTTGTGCAGTCTCTCTCTCGCTCGCTCTCCCTCCTCTAGTGTAAGGAAGACAGAAGATGGACAGAGATGATGAAAAGCCATGTCTGACAACACCTCTGATTCATATCCATGAAGAAGCTGGACGTGGACTTGACAAAGAGAGGAACACTGAGAAGGGCATTAAGAGGGAGGAGGTTGTGGAAGAAGTGAAGAAGCAGCTATGGCTTGCAGGGCCTCTCATCTGTGTCAGCCTTTTACAGTTCTGTTTACAGCTTATTTCTGTGATGTTTGTGGGTCATCTTGGGGAGTTGGCTCTCTCTGGTGCTTCAATGGCCACTTCCTTCGCATCTGTTACAGGTTTCAGCATGTTGGTGAGTTGTGCTTCTCTTAATTTTGTCATATATATATATATATGCAAGTTGCTTGGAGGGTTTCTTATCTTCTTAAGCTCTTTCATGCCTTGACTTTTATGAATGTTTCTTGGTTTGGAATGTTACATAGATATTGATGAGATGGGCTGTGAAGAGTTCTTTTTTGTGTATTGATGAATATATCCAATTTTTATTCTCCCTTGTAGCTTTTCAGTGAGTCTGGTTTGGTTTGTTTCCAAGTTATGTTGTTAATGAATCTTTGCTTTGGGTATTGCACAAAATACTTAGTCGGAGTGCTGTTTTGCAGTGTTTGAGTTGTATATTTATGTGAGTAATGTTACATGGATGTTCAAAAGGCCCAAAAAAAAATAAAAAAGAGAGAGTGATTTTACATGGGTTTGAAAGGTGGGCTTATAGTGATCTGTTGATGTTGATAGGTAAGTGTACAGCCTTCGTTTAATTAATTTTGGGTACACCGTAGCTTGGCAGTGAGTTGTGCCTCTTAGTTCTTGATTGAGAGAGAGAGAGAGAGACAGAGAGACAGAGAGAGAGAGAGAGAGAAACAGTTGCTTCTTCAGTTCATTATATGCTCAAACAGTAGTTCTAATAATTCATTACAGCAACAAAGGATAAATGATAATTTTTTTTTTTCAGAATTGGTTTGGAAAATGGCCTTCTAAGAATCGTCTCAGCTTGATTCTTGAATTGCGCTACCTGATGATTATGAAATCTTTTGTTGATTTGCTTCGTTTAGTGTTAGTTGACAGATTTTCAATGGTGAAAATGATATTCTTCTATTATGTTTGCTGCCAGATTTTAAGTAATTAATAATATGGAATTGCATGCCTTCTGCATAGTATTACCATGGAATTTGAGAGTCCAACATGTCTTTGCTTCTTTTGAAGTATATAAAAGAAGAATTACAGAGTACACACAAAATCACTTTTGTGCATACCTAAGGAGAAAAAAGTAATTTTGTGTCGTTTATTAGTAACCTTTATTTTTGTGATTAATTTCTTCTCAACAACCAAATGTAGCACTTATAATAGAAATGATAAAATTGTCACTCTGTTTCACTGTTTGTGTTTGAGTAGCTGGGAATGGCAAGCACATTGGATACCTTATGTGGACAGTCCTATGGAGCAAAACAGTACCATATGCTGGGGATACATATGCAGAGAGCTATGTTTGTGCTTACACTTGTAAGCATACCTCTTGCAGTGATCTGGGGAAACACTGGCCCTATTCTTGTAACCTTGGGCCAAGATCCTGAGATATCCAAAGAAGCTGAACTTTACGCCTGTTATATGATCCCCAGCATTTTTGCCTATGGCCTTCTTCAGTGTCTTGTCAAGTTCTTACAAACACAAAACATCGTTTTCCCAATGATGATAAGCTCTGGAATTACAACTTTAATCCACCTCCTGGTGTGTTGGATTCTGGTGTTCAAATCTGGCCTTGGTATCAGAGGAGCTGCCTTGGCAAATTCCATCTCTTATTGGACAAATGTGTTACTGTTAGCACTTTATGTGAAGTTCTCTCCTTCGTGTAAGAAAAGTTGGACTGGCTTTTCGAAGGAGGCCTTGCACAATATCCTCACCTTTCTCAAACTTGCAATCCCTTCAGCCGTCATGGTTTGGTGAGTTTCTGCCCCTCAACATTCTGTTTAATTACCAACACAAGATAAGAAATTGGACCACACATCTCCAACCGAACTTAATTGTTTTCAATCTCAAATTTCTTCTACTTTCATTGCTCTCATGGCATGGGATCGATAGTTCTAAAGCATGTCAACTTTGTAAGCTCTACTCCCTCACTATTTGTTTATGGACTTTGTGCAATTCATTATTTCAATTTTCTTGAACAGCTTGGAAATGTGGTCATTTGAAATGATGGTTCTACTATCTGGTCTTCTTCCTAATCCTCAGTTAGAAACCTCAGTGCTTTCTATCAGGTAAGAGCTGCATGGTTTCCTTCTTGGAACTTCAGTCGATTTCTTGAATTCACTCCTCGCTCATCATCTATTAATTATGTAAAATTTTATCCACAGCCTTAATACAGCTTCAACGGTTTGGATGATCCCCTACGGACTCAGTAATGCAGTGAGGTCTGTTATACTTACTTGAATTTAGTGGCTTCCTAAGGGTTTTAATTTGGGCTGTTTATCAGATTTTTAGGTATTATTACATATTTACATGTCGCTATAGATTCATAAACATTTTCTGAATTCTCCAGATCGATAATACCAACCAGATGACAAATCATTGCTGCTATTTCCCTGATTAATCTTTCATACTTTGTGGTTGGTTTCCTTCGTACAGCACACGAGTCTCAAATGAATTGGGGGCCGGGCATCCACGAGCTGCCCGTTTGGCACTAGGCGTTGTCTTGGCCATGGCCATTACTGAGGGCATTTTGGTAGGAGCAATTCTGATACTGATACGTAACATTTGGGGCTATGCTTACAGCAATGAAGTAGAAGTGGTCAGATATGTAGCAGCCATGATGCCGATCCTTGCAACTTCCAATTTCTTGGATGGACTCCAGTGTGTTCTTTCAGGTCTTTATCCCCCGTTATTGATCATTTATCTCTTGTCAAGCTCCCTACCAAAAGATAACAAACCAATAGTAAGGCAAAACTCTATGTTCAGTATGTTCTAAGCATAATTTGACTGCAACAACTGGTTGGTTCCCGAACACTCTTAAAACACTGATATGGGAACACGGTTTCACAGAAATAGGGCCGAGCCTCACAAATAATAGTTAGTTCTTTGATCTAAAAGTAAATGTAGATTGTGCTAAGAAATTTATTAATATCTATGCTTTTTGAGGCTAACTTTCTCTCTATGTTCTTTAACATTTAGGCTCTGTTAGAGGATGTGGTTGGCAAAAGGTTGGTGCCTTTGTAAATCTGGGGTCATATTATCTTGTGGGCATTCCTTCTGCTTTATTATTAGCTTTTGTCTTACAGATTGGCGGAAGGGTATGTTCATTTTTTTTTTATCTCTGCTTTCAGCAGCATCTTCTTTTTTGTTGTCTTCACTTCATCGCTAGCAAGATGTGAAAAGTCATGTCGGTTACTATTTTTCCATGCAGGGCCTCTGGTTGGGGATTATATGTGCACTCATTGTGCAAGTTTTATCACTTCTTATCATTACATTGCGGACTAATTGGGAGCAAGAAGTACTCTCTCTCTCTCTCTCTCTCTCTCTCTCTCAATTTTGTAAACTTCATTGTTTTCTTCCTTTTTCAGACAAAGAAGGCAACAGAACGAGTCTATGATTCTATAATCCCTGTGGATGTAGTGTCATGAAACTGAAATGCTACAACAAAAGAGCAGAGAAGTTTCTGCGCTTAGGCATGAATAAATACATGATACGCAGTTTTACTAATACAATTGGCTGTTCATGTTTGGAGAACCAAGGATTGAAGAGGGTGGAAGAGACTCGCATCTCTATTGAAGCAAGTAGCAACTGTTGGAGCTAATTCTCTGCGTGTCCATGTACTAAGAATCCTCCTACTTTTTGTTAAAGAGATAGAAATTTTGCTGGTTGATCTTGTGACATCTCCTCTGACCATGTCTTGATAGATTTATAGTACCATTCATATATGAAGAAGCATTTTCCAACTTTTGTGCTTCGAAAGGTATATATGATAAGCAAGGACTTCATGAAAGCAAATTGTATTACGATTATCAGTTGTGTTTGCGGTTATTATTCTGCTTATGTATCAAGATTCTTATTGAGATTTTCTGCTCAGATTGTTTTTGGTAATTGCAGTGAATCAGACAGCTAAAATCAAGATTCTAGTGAACTAATTTCTTGATCCCAGTAACATGCTGAATCCCTCAGATTCTAAGTGCAAGAAAATAACATGAAGTGTGCATATATATTTTCGAAATTTTTCACCTCGATTTTTTTTGTATTGCCCCATAAAATAAATTTTATACCAAATTCAGATATTTACATAGTATATACTTTTATCGTTCGGCCCCACTAATAAGATGTGACCGACCAGAAAAATAATCTTTTATTCACAATCAATATCAGTATTTATGCCGTGTTTCATTTTATAAAACATAAATTCAGAAGTTATAAAAACAATGTCAGCAAAGATTGCGAAGTACTTGCTTCCAGCTTGACTTCATATCAAATGAGAACAAGAAATAAGTACCAACACGAATACAAACATCGCATTAAAGATGATTTAGAGAAAAACTCTTCCCAATTGCTAACAGATTCACCAAACTATAAATAAGTACACAAGTTTATTGTAATTACACCATGTTCAATTCCGCATTAAGACAAATAACATGTCAAAACAATGTTCTCTTTGCTTGCTTAGGAGATGTAGATTGTAGAAGGTAAACAAAACAAGAACTAGATTCTCAAAAATTTTAATTACCCACTCAACTATGCTCAAGGAGAACTTTTCGGAGATCTAGAGCACTTGTTTCTTTCTCCATTCTTTCCAACAAGTAAACAGTTGGTTGTTGAGAGAGAGAGAGAGAGAGAGAGAGAGAGAGAGAGAGAGGTTCATGAGATCGGGAAGTTTCTCCATAATTTCTGTCGTTGGATGATTTGCAAAAGAAAACAGCCACTTTTTTTTTTTTTCTGTCCACTTTTTTTTTTTTTTTTATAAGGTGTTGAGACATTTGACCTATTACTCCTTTGAGCTAGAGCAGAAACACCGTTCTTACAAATGATATATATAAATTATATGCATTGTACAAATGATGACGACAACAAAAGGGCGTGAAAAAAAGATCAAACTTCAAACTTTATCTTGAACATGAGAGGCAGCCGACCACAGCGCCACTACTTGTGATTAAAAAAATAAAAATAATAAAAAAGAAGCCTTTTTTTCTTCTGCAAAATCATCCAACAGCATAAAGCTGTAGCTTCATACAAAATAATGTTGCAGTGAAGATTTTATAATTAAATAACATTTTGACGAATTTTTGTTTTTAAAATAAGGACGAAAATTTCTTACATACCAGGCAGCAGGAACCTCTTAATGCCCGACACTTGTTAAAACCCCCAATCATCCACGCATTCGCCATTCGATTCCAATTTACTACCTTCAATGACAATGCTAGGCAACGTTAAGTTTAGTGTTGGAAATCTGTATTGAAGGAAACTTTATTCCTGGTTTACTCCCTCCCTCAACGTTAAGTTCAGTTTTTGGAAATCTGTATTGAAGGAAACTTTATTGCTGGTTTACTCCCTCCCTCCCCGCTCTCTCTCTCTCTCTCTCTCTCTCTCTCTTAAAACCCTAATGGCTGCAATCAAATTGACCATAAAAGCAAAGCTTTGATCCATATTTACCTTCCATTTTAGAGGTAATTATACTTCACTTTCTTAGAGTTCGAGTGAAAATCAAATGATGCTCTATGCTAAAAGAAAATAAACAAATAACTCCCTTTTAATTTAGGCTAATGTGTAAAACGAATTAGCAGTAACGATTTTGGTGAAAAGATAAAATTGTCCTAACCTTATTAAAATAAAATTTCTTTATTTTCTCTCCCTTACTCTTTCCTCCATTTTCTCTCTCTCTCTCTGTCTAAAACCTAAACCCAACACTCCCAGCAGAACCTACATGGTCTCTCTCTCTCTCTCTCTCTCTCTCTCTCTCTCTCTCTCTCTTCCTTTGCGGCTTTGCTGACCATCTTAGCATTGGCCTTCGACACCTTGCTGCATTAATTCATAGGATCCAATAAGCAAGAAAACCGGCTTCATATTTGTAAAAGTAAATTACACTGGTCACTCCTAAGCTTTAATAAAAATAAAGAAATTATTTTTTACATATAATTACACTGTCTTCTCCTACTTTTAAAATTTTGTAACAAATTTCTCCTCTGTTATAAAAACGTTTGTCAAAGAGCAATGTTGACTAAATATTATTTAAAATTTTCTAATCTACCCATAATATAATTAGCAAAAATTAAACTAATTAAGTAAAAAGTTTAGTAATTCAAAAACCAAATAAAAAATAATAAAATAAAAAATCTCCACCACTTTTGTCTTGCCAAGTGTTCTTCCTGTCTCTCTATTAATGTTGTTTGTCATACACGAGACAAAACGCTTACCACTCCGGCCATGGCAGCCAGCAACCCACGTTACCCACCTGGCCTCCCAGTATTTATTCCCTAATGGCAGCAACCTCCTTCCTTCACTCTTTCTTCTCACCTTCGTCAGCAATCACACCGACACCACATAACAGATGTGTGTATATATATATACTGTTAGCCTCAAGTTTTTATTAATTGATTTTGATAATAATAAATATAAATATTTTAATGATTAAAATTTAGTTAATCTCAATATTTCATAATAAAGTAAATTTGATGTATGAGTTAAGATTTTTAAAATTCTTTTATTTTAAAAGTTTAAATATATTGTGCATTTCAATGATATATCACTTAATTTTTATTTATGTTTTAAATGTTAATTATCTAACATTTCTTGAAGTTATTGTTAGTCTTAGACGTAAAAGGAATGCATAGCATGAAGAAGAAGACTAAATTAAATATAATGGTAAGAAAGCTCATTAGAGATAGTTTCAGTATTATGTACATAACTTTTGATCCAACCGTTGGATTGATTTGATTTTTGTGGTATTGAAAATAAGACTCAAATTCCTATAAACGGTATTTTATGAGGATTTTGTGAATATACTGTCTTATGGGACAAAACTGAGCTGGAATGTAACACATTGAAGTAGAAGTTCAAAATATAATAGCTGAGAGATAGCTCGAGTAATTTTATCATTACTTTTGATCTACCAGTTGTATATCTATGATTCTTATTGACTTGAAAAGATTACTTCTAGGGCTACAACTTTTATCTTATAGCCATGTTCAAATTCAAACGTCATAAGGAAGAAAATCAAGGTGGAAATGAAGCCAACTTTGTAGAAATTCAAATATGCCAACTGAAAGACAACTTGAGTATTTTGATGATAACTTCTGATCTGACCATTGGATCGACATGATTCTTGCAGGTTTGAAAAGATGACTTCTATCACTACAACTTTTATCTTATAGACATTTCAAATTCAAATGTTATAAGGAAGAAAATTGAGGTGGAATTGAAAATAACTCTGCAGAAATTCAAATATGCCAACTAGGAGACAGCTTGAGTATTTTGATGATAACTTTTGATCTAGCCATTAGATCGACATGAATCTTGAGGTTTTGAAAAGCAGACGTCCATATCTACAAATTGTCCTTTATAGACATTTTCAAATTCGAAGGTTATCAACAAGAAAATCGAGGAGGAACAGAAGCAATCATATCTAAAATTCAAATCTTGACTAGCAGCAACATTGTTCAAACGGGAAGAAATGTGTTCAAATCTCTCCAACGACTAGAAGTTGATTTTAAGCTACAAATAATCCACTACTCTTCCTCTATAAATAGAGATACACAAAAGAAGCAAGGACACACAAGAGATTACAAAGATTGAACATAGAAAGTGATATTCATCAAGATCTTCAAGTTTTGAGCTTTACTTCTTCATCATTCCATCTCATCTTTGAGCTTCATTCTTTTATTCAACTTTTGAGAGTTTTGTATCTATTGTTGTAAGATTCAACTCCCTTATATCATTTGTAAAAGGCTTGCTAAACTCTTGTGATTTATTTCTTGAGTGATTGAGAGGAACACTTAAAGAAAAAGATCCTCTTGGTGCTTTGTTTTGGAGAGCAAAATAAAGAGTTATTTTTTTAGTGTTTTTGGAACAAAACACTTGGTGTAAAGGTTTGCTAGCAATCAGACAAGCTAGTAGTATAAAACTATTTGAAGGATAGTGAATTTGCCCAAGGAAGGAGCCTTGAAGGTGGACGTAGGATTGGCATAAGAGGAGCCAACCGAACCACTTTAAATCGTTGTGTTTGATCTCTTCTCTTTTCTCTCTTTTATTTTGCTTAATATCTTTCTTACATATAATCTTGATATACTTGAGATACACACACACTTAAATCATTTGTACTAATCTCACATTGATCATATCTTAGCTTATCTTATTCATTACTTAACTACATTAATATTTTATATCTTTTCTATTGCATCTCACCTCTTAAAAATTAAGTGTATTGGATTATTTTAAATTTTAATTTTTAATTATAAACTGAATTCACCCCCCTCTTGAGTTGCCACCTGATTTAACACATACATGTATATATATGCACCAATTTTTCCCCATTTACATGTATATATTCATATGGTCATCAATGCATTTGAAATATCGGAGTACAGCCATTCATTGTGTTGAGATTCCTCAATGTTATTCCAAATATACACAAAAAACAACGAAATCAAACCTCCACCATAAGCCAAACCAAACTTACTGCCACTGTGACAATCTAGAGGGAGAACTGCTGTAGGTGCTGGTGGGTGCAAATTAAATCATCAATTTGGGAATTTTTGTGTGAGTGTGCCGGCTATGTGGGGGTGTTGGTGGTGGAATGGCGAGATGTGTCTGGCGGTGATAACCAGTCGTGGCTTTAAGTTGTGGTGACTGGTGGAGTATGGCGACACAGTGTAGCTGGGGAAGAAAGGTTGGTGTTTGATCTTTGGTGGGGTGATGGTGTTTGGTTTGGTGGGATTTTGTGACCAAGAGAGGCGAGAGTGGTGGGAGGCCGTGAGAGGGGGAGGGGGGAAGAGAGAAGAGAAGAGATTAGAGAGGACAGAAGGTTCCTTTGAATTATGGTACATAGAAGAAAAGTAAGAGTGTTAGTAAGGGCAAAAAAAGATAAATTTATTCTTTCTATTAATCTAATTACTGACTCTGTTAAGTGATAGAGAGAATCTGTTACAATGTTTTAAAAGCGAAAAAAAGCATTGTAATTGTCATAATGAAAGTATAATAGTAGTCAGTAATTTACCCTATCTGTAAAGATCAACAAGACACAAGGTATCTAGCCTGCAGTTTGTAACTACATTTGTTTTCATGGGTGTGTAAATTACTTTAAAGGTGTTGGCATTCAAGATGCGCTCATGTCAGATTCAATGTAGAAAATAATAGAATGGATTCACTGTACTCAATATTGATTGACTAAATGAACATTTCCAAATCAACTTCGTGTTTCAAAAGAGATCAACAAAGCAGATTCTCTATTTGCTATTAGTGAATATACATACATACCTATATATATATATATATATATATTATATTTATCTTGCAAAACACAACAAATTTTGAAAAATGTCAGTCTCACACATTTGCATTCAGTGGCCAAGAATATTTTTTTTTTTCTTCAACCAACAGTTGAGATCAATTTTTATTTTCTCATTCCATAGGTGAGTTTTTTTAAAACGCATGAGAGACCATTACATTCAAGGGCAAAACATTTGTTGCTTTCAACCAAGTGCTTAAACTATGCTTGGTACAAAGAATGGAATGAGAATGGGAATGAAATGAGAATGAAAATGGAATGGAATGGAATAGTCATTTTTATTCCCTTATTTGGTAAGATCAATGAACAATGTTAGAATAGAACGGAATAAAATTTGTATATAATATGAAAATTTAATATTATGTCTATATAAATATTAATAATATATTATTTAATTATTAAATATTATTAAACATTTGTAATGGTAATGGGGTGGCGGCGGCGGTTTAATTATTAAATATTTTTATGAATTTTTAACTTTTTAAATTTTTTAAAATTTAAAATTTTAAAATCAAAAAAATAATTACTAAACATGTTTTATATTTTTTTAAAAGAAATTTGATAATAAAAATCTTACTAAGTTTTGTTTTATATTATTTCATGTGAGAATGAAATGACCATTCCCACTTTTGAAATAGGCAATTGTCATTCTAACAAAATGTGGGAATGATTATTTCACCTTTAAATAGTGGTACCAAACAAGGAAATGCAAATAAAAGTGAGAATAACCATTCTATTCTATTCCATTTCATTTTTTTTAACCAAACATGACATTAGATTATTTTGATGGCAGAGGTGACTAGTAAAAAGAGAAATAAAAGGCAAGGTGATGGAAGAGGGAGAGAAGTAATTCAATCTAACACCCAGCCTATGCATGCTCAAACTATTTCTTCTTGCAGTGAGAGGAGCTCCTTTCTTTCTTTTTTCTTATTTTCCTACTCTTTTCCTTTTATGCCTTTAGCCATATAACTCACCATTAGATGTATGTATGAGCTCCTCTCTTCTTTCTTCGTCTCTCTACCTCACCGTCTGGTCTTCTCTCTCTCTTGTCTTTCTTTATATTCTTTCCATTATGATATTAGTCGCCAGTCAACCATACTAAACGTTATACTACTTTCTTCCTTTTTGTTTTTTTTTTCTTTTCTTCTTCTCTCTCTCTTTTGTTACTCTCTCTCACTTTTCTTCACTGACTAGTTTTGCTTTCCCTGTCCTCACTGACCTATTTTGCCTTATTTTCCCAATGGTTACTATTGTCTTTTTCTCACTGATTACTTTTGTTCTGTTTCTACTATGATTTTCTTCTTTTTTTCTTTTTCGGGTAAATTTTACTTATCACCCCTATACTTTGATCACAATCTCACTTTGGTCCCTTTATGTTTAATTGTCTCACTTTACTCCTTACACTTTCAGTTAAGTAGCAATGTAATCCCTCCGTTAAATTTCAGTTAATAAAGGTAATGAAAAGTCCTTTTTTAATTTTTTCTTTTAAAAAAATAAAAAACAATATTTGTTTATTATTTATTATTTTTAGTTGTTAACAAAATTTAAAAAATAAAATAAAAAAACACTAAAATGGGTGTTTTTTTTGTTTTCAAAACATTGTTTTGGTACCTACAAATGCATTGAAAACAAAAAAAAATCCATTTTAGTGTTTTTCGTTTTCTTTTTCAAATTTTGTAAACAACTAAAAACAAAACAATATTAAACAAACATTGCTTTTGGCAACGTTTTTGTTTTTGTTTTTTATTTTTTTGGTAACTTTTTTTCGTTTTTGATAAGTAAAATTTACCCTGTTTTAAAAAAAAATAAAAAGCAATGTTTGTTTAATATTTTTGTTTTTAGTTGTTTACAAAATTCAAAAAAGAAAACGAAAAACACTAAAATGGGTCTTTTTTTATTTTAAATACATTTGTAGGTTACTTTTATGCTAATAGTACCAAAATAATGTTTTGAAAATAAAAAAACACACATTTTAGTGTTTTTTGTTTCATTTTTTGAATTTTGTTAACAACTAAAAATAAAAAATAATAAGCAAATACATTTTTTTATTTTTTTAAAAGAATAAAATAAAAAATGGCTTTCCGTCACCTTTATTTACGAAAATTTGATGGAAGGACCACATTGCTACTTAACTGAAAGTGTAAGGGATAAAGTGGAACAATTAAAAGTAGAGAGACCAAAGTAGAATTGTGGTCAAAGTGCAAAGGTGATAAGCGAAATTTACCCTTCTTTTTCATTTTCAAACCTCCCGTCGAAAGGTTGAGAAGGAGTGGTGTTCTCGTAATATAAAGAATAACTAGTCGGCTTAAGGTATTTTCTCATAAATTTTAGGTGTTGATGGGTTTTATAGCATTTTTCTATATGTTTCTTTTCTTTTGTTTCTGTAATTTGTGTGTGTTTTTTGTGCATATATTTGTGTCATCATGATAGAGCAGATTGAGTTGGTAGAACTTAAACTCTGTTGACCTGAGGGTAAAATCTTGGACAAAAGAATAGGGAGTTTGGAGTGCAAACAGAGAGTAGGGGTAAGGGAGCCTTTGTCGCGCCCAGATTTTTGACACTCGAGGAATACTCACCCAAGCAGGAAAAATTTTGTACTCTCTCGTTAGAACTCACCCTCCTAGAAGAATGAGTGCGACTAGGTTTGAATTGAAAAATTGATTTGAATAAAGGGCTTTTGAAAAAGATTCGGAGTCGCCACTTAACTTGATTAAGGTGAGTTAGGTCACCTAAAAACTAAGAATAATTCGAAGACTACGCTTAGGGTTTTTGAAAAACGATTTGAAAATATCTCCTCGAGAGAGGGTTTTTAAGAAAATAGGTTGTTTGGCAACCTTTTGAAAAACGTTTAGCCCTTTTTGAAAAATAACTCATTTTTGGTCTTTGAAAACAGTGATCCTAGGTTCGGAGGTTGGTTACGTGTAGGGAAGACGCACTAAGCTATCACCCTACCCCGCCCTTTCAGTACCTACATGTCAATCTACCCTAGATTCACCTATGAGAGTCTTTAATTAACATATGTTCAACCCTATTCACTTTAGAAAAACAATGACTAAAAAATATGATGCATGATATGCAAATGCAAAATAAGAGAGTTGAAAAATAGATTTGAAAAGAGATTGATTTGATTTGAAAATAGATTTAAAGAGATGGAATTGAAATTGGAAAGTTTGAAAATTTGGAAATAGAAATTTGAAAATAGAAATTTGAAATTGAAATTTAAGATTTGAAAAGATTTTGGAAATCACACCCATGAGGGTGGAATTGAAAATTTGAAAAGTATTGTGACCGCACCTATGGAGGTTGCCTACGTATCCTTTTGGGGGAATCAGGTCAGTCGTAGTTCGGACCGGAGTCCAATTGAAAATAGAAGAGTTGATTTGAAGAAAAAGATTGAATTGGAAGAAAGAAACTGAATTGAAAATTGGATTTGGTTTGAGATTAGAAGAGGAGATTGGAAATTGAAATTTTGAAAAAGATTGGACTTGGATTTGAAAATTTAAGAAAACCTAGACTTAGAAAAGAGAAGAAACCTAGGAAAGATTTGACTTGGCTTGGAAGATTTGGAAGGATTGGATTTTAGGAGATGTTCGAATTAGGAAAGGTCTGATTTAGGAAAGTTTCATCTTTGGAAAGTTTTTGAATTAGGAAAGTTTTAGGTTTAGGAAAGTTTTGAATTTAATAAAGTTTTGAAATTGGAAAGTTTTGAATTTAAAAAGTTTTGAAATAGGGAAGTTTTGAAAGTAGGAAAGTTTCATTTTAGGAAAGGTTTGAAAAAGGAAAGTTTTCAATTTAGGAAATGTTTGAATTAAGAAAGGGAAAGTTTTGAATTAAGAAAGCTTTGAGTTTAGAAAGTTTTGAATTAAGAAAGCTTTAAGTTTAGAAACTTTTGAATTAAGAAAACTCCATTTTAAGAAAGGTTTTGAAAAAGGAAAGGTTTTGAAAATAAGGAAGTTTTGAAAATAGGAAAGTTTTCGATTTGGAAAGATGTTGAAGTTTGGGAAAGATTTAGAATTTAGAAAGCTTGGAAGTTTAGAAAGATTTAACTTAAAAAAGTTTTGAATTTAGGAAACTTTGGATTTGAAAAGATTTGAAATTTGAAAAGTTTAGGATTTAGAAAGTTTTAGAGTTTAGAAAGGTTTAAGATTTTAGAAAGTTTTAGAGTTTTAGAAAATCTTGAAATTAAGAAAGGTTTGAATTTAGGAAAGGTTTAAAAGCTTGAATTTAGAAAGTTAAGATTTGGAAAGGGGGTTGAATTAGAAAAGGGTTGAATTAGGAAATATTTTTATGTTCAAGTTTTTGGAAACTTAAGATTTCGGAAAGTGGAAGTTTAGGAAGGATTTGAATTAGGAAAGATTTGGATTTGGAAGGGATTGGTTTTGGTCTCTAAAAGAAAAAGTTTGATTTTGTTTCCAAAAACGAAGAATAGGATCTAGTTTCCTAAACGGGAATATTTGATTTGGTTTCCTAAAGGGAAGATAGGATTTGGCAAGGATTTGAAAAGGGAGGTTTTAGAAACCCTAGATTTGAAAAACCATAGTTTTGACGTAGAAAATAGGTTTTGGAAACATGTATATTTTTGATGTGAAAACATGAGGTTTTGGAAACCTAGGTTTTAAGGCAAGTTTGAAAACCATGTTTTTGGAAAGAAAATTAGGGTTTTCTAATTGTGGGTTCTAGGGCTTGACTTGGGCTCCAAGGAAAGAGTTTTTGGAAAGTGCGTTTTTGGGAAACGAAGGTTTTTCTAGAAGGGAATCCTAGGGAGGAATTTTTGGAAAGTGAATTTGAAGAGGGAATTTTTGGAAAAAGATTTTAAAGAGAAGGAGTTTTAGAAAGTGTGTTTTTAGAAACGTAGATTTTAGAAGGAAAATCCTAGAGAGGAAATTTCTAGAAGGAAGATTTTGGAAAGAGAGTTTTTTAGAAAGGTTTTTGGAGAGAGTTTTTAGGAAGGTGAATCTAGGGAGTGTTTTTAGAAAGTGAATTTTAAGGAAAAGATTTTGGAGAGGAGTTGAAAAAGAGAGTTTTGAAAAATAGATTTTTGGAGGGAGTTTTTAGAAAACAATTTTGGAAAGGAGAGTTTTAGGAAAGTATGTTAAAAAAGAGATTTTTTAGGAAGAGGGATTTGGAAAGAGAGTTTTTTGGAAAGTATGAAAATGTCTCACTTTTCTAAAGCAATTCGAGCCATAAGAGGGCTAGAACCACTTTAAGAAAGTGGTTTTGGAAAATAATAAGATTTGAAAATGTAGACCAAAAAGGTCACTTTTAATGTAACACTTTCCTAAAGCAACCCTAGCCATGGAAAGGCTAGAATCACCCTAGGGTTGTGGTTTTGAAAACATGTTTTTGAAAAAGAGATTTTGATGCAATTTTGAAAACAAGTTTGAAAACGTTTTGAAAAACAACTTTGAAAATGATTTTTGGAAGATGCAAGAATATGATATGCACAATGCAATTTAGGGTCGTGAACATACAAGGTTAAGGCTTCACCACATAATCAAGGGGGCCGGACCCACGTGGTCTTTGGTTAGACTAGAAAAAAGCCCCCGACACGGTGACTCTCCAATAGCCCAATCTTACACATGGACCGGGAATCCCCGTGTTTCAAGCATGCAAAGAAAGGGCGGGAAAGAGATGGGGGATTAAAATAGAGAAAATCCAAGTGGGTTAGGAGAGAGAAGGGAGAAGAGAGAGGGGGGAAGTGCGGAAATTTAAATAGGGAGCCTACCTTGTATCTTGTTTATTTTGCGCGCCGTGCTGTCTTCGGTCTTAATCTTCGTCTTTTGTCTTCAAGAGTTGTCTTCAAGCTTCGGGTTACAGCTCCTCCAATCTTCAAAAGATGGTTGAAGGCTACTGTATGAGTATATGGGGGAGTGTGTAAGTGTATAGGAGACTAGGGTTTGTGTATGATGGCTAGGGTTTAGTGTAGGGTGGCTAGGGTTTGGAGAACCTAAGGAAACTAAGGTTTTTGGAGGTGTTCGAGTTCTATATATCGAATTGTGTGATTTCTAGGTTAAGTTTGCAGACCCCTTTCACGTTGAATGAGCCTCTGTATTTATAGAAGTTGGACAAACCTAGCGCCTGTTGCAGTGGCGCTAGGGCAAACTTTACACTGGCGCCACTAGGAGTGGCACCAGGCCATTTTCTGGCTTGGCGCGCCAGCCAATTAGGAAAGGTTTAAGGTCGGCAAGCAACGTATCTTTGACTAGATTTAGGCGCCTGTACTAGTGACTACCATGCAATTTTTAGTCTGGCTTCACTAGGAGTGACTTCGAAAAGTCCGAGAATGATTTGAAGGAGCCGGGAATGACCCGGGGGGCCGGAAAGAAGCAGGAACACTTAAAATAGTGTCCTGGAGGTATTTAACTTGAAAAGCGAGGACAAAATGGGTCGGCAAGGTTGACCGGGCCCTTAGGGGTAAAACGGTCAATCAGACCGGGAAACTGCCGGGACAAACTCGGACAGTCCCAGGAGAAGACTTGGGATCTGGAAACATTATTTAGAATGTTCCCAGAGGTTGTCGGTTTGATTTCCAGAGCCGGCGTGGTCGGAAAAGGAGACCGGCCCACTAGGGGCAAAACAATCATTTTGTACCGGGTTTGCCGGGACTGACTCGGAATGATCCAGAAAGGTAAATGGGAGTTGAGATTACTATAAAAAGTAGCCTCAGGAGGTTACCGGTTTGATACCCAGAGCCGGTGTGATCGAAAAAGCAGACCGGCCCTCAAGGGGCAAAACGGTCATTTTGTGCCGGGTTGGCCGGAACTGACTCGGAATGATCCGAAAAGGTAAAGGAAGGTTGAGAACACTATAAAAATTATTCTCGGGACATTACCGGTTTGATACCCAGAGCCGGTGTGGTTCCCGGAGCGTTCGGATGTCTAGGGGCAAAATGGTCATTTTGACCGAAAAAGGTCCAAAGGGTAGTTTGGTCATTTTTCACCAAAGTGGGCTAATAGACACTGGTGTTGACCTAGGTTTTGAGTGTTTCCACCACTCTAACGGTGTGAGTATTTCCGCTACTCAGACGGGGTTGATGATTTGTGAGTATTGCCGCTACTAGGACGGGGTTGATGATTTGTGAGTATTTTTGCTACTCTAACGGTTTTGTGAGTATTTCCGCTTCTCTAACGGTTCTGTGAGTATTTTCGCTACTCTAACGGTTTTGTGAGTAGTTTTGCTACTCGGACCGTCTCGAGGAATAAACTGTCTCGAGAGTGAGACTGGAAGGGGTCTTACCGTCTCCGAAGAGACGTGCCTGGATTGTGAGTGTTTCCGCCACTCTAACGGTTTTATGAGTATTTCCGCTACTCTAACGGTTTTGTGAGTAGTTTCGCTACTCGGACCGTCTCGAGGAATAAACTGTCTCGAGAGAGGGATTGGAAAGGGAATTGGAAAGAAACAATGCCCCTAAGAGCATTTTGGTCATTTTGCCTCTATTTGGGCCTGACAGGCCCGCAAAGCGATGGAAAGATGGAATTTGGACCTAGAGAAATGGTTTCGATTGAAATATGCCCACAATGACTTGAAAACAAGTCTGAACGGAGTGTAGACTGCCGAGCGGTCAAAAATAGGGTGCTTACAGCCTTCTTTTCTTCTTTTCTATGAACAGAGAGTTTATAGATATTCTTTTTTCAATATGTTTGGGTCATTGAAATATGATTGTATACGCACCAAATACAAGAGAAAGACCCTCTCATAGTGACCTCTGAGAACTAGATCACCTACTTTAACACTAAATCTTCCTATCCTTTCAAATTAGGTTCTTATGCTGGATAAATTCAATATTGTTAATGGCAAAAGAAATGAGATGTTCTGGTTAATGGTTGGCCAAAACAATGCTATTTTGATTTATTTGGTTTTATCACCCACTTTTTGTATAGCTTACAATTGATGTGAACTTTATCTTATTTTTGAGGTTTTTGTAAAATCTTATGTCTATGTGAACTTCATTGCTTTGTCTGTGATATTTTATGTGGAGTTGTCCAAGATTAGTTTTCATTATTTAGCTTCATTTGGATTCTCATGGACAACATCATATAGACCAAAATTTATGATTAAATGTATGTAGGTCTAGATTTTGTTGGGGATTTTGTTGGGGAGTGCAGTAAGCACTGGTTATCCCTTGGGTTGGCTGAAACAATGCCATTTTTTGCCTTAGTGCTACTCCAGGCCAAAAATCTCACTAGCGCCACTCCAGGCCATTTTTTGCCTTGGCGCCAGCCATTTAGGAAATGTTTAAGCTCGGTAAGCAACGTATCTTTAAAAGATTTGGACGCCTATATTAGTGACTACCATGCAATTTTTACCTTGGCTTCACTAGGAGTAATTCTGGAAAGTTTGAGAATAATTTAAAGGGCTGAAAATGGCCCGGAGGGCAAGAAAGGGGCACAAACCCTTAGAATAGTGTCTCGAGGATAGTAGACTTGAAAAATAATGTCAAGATATGTTGAAAGGATTGACCGGGCCATTAGGGGCAAAACGTTCAATTGGTCCGGAAAGCTACCAAGATGGACTTAGAATGTCCCGGAAGAAGGCTTGAGACTTGGAAACATTAACTAGAATGTTCCAGGAGGTTGCCAGTTTGATAACCAAAGCTGGCGTGGTTGGAAAAGACAACCAGCCCACCAGGGGCAAAATGGTCATTTTGCATCGGGCTTGCCATAATTGATTCAAAATTATTTGGAAATGCATCGGAAGTCCGGAGATACTATAAGAAGCATTCCCGAAAGGTTACCGGTTTGATACCCAGAGCTAGTATGGTTCCTCAAGCGCTAGGCTATCTAAGGGCAAATTGGTCATTTTGACCGGAGGGTCTCGGAGTTGGTCCAAAACCTACTGGAAGACACCTAATCATACTAGATTGTCTTTAGGACAATCTTGGAAGGGTGGACTTACCGCTTTGAGGACTTAGGTGCTTTCTCAAAAAAGCGTGCCGAAAAGCCCTAAGGGCAGTTTGATCATTTTTTACCAGAGTGGGCTAGTAGGCACTAGTGTTGACCTGGGTTTTGAGTGTTTCCATCACTTTGATAGTTTGTGACGAGTTGGTTTCCAAAGGTATCCCGTTCTTTGGTAAATGTGTCACGGCCAAGAGGTGAGCTCAATCTCATGACATAAGGGGTTTGTCGGCAATTTCCTATGTCGACCTGTTTGCAAGTGTTTCTGCCACTCTGACGGTTGTGAAGTTTGTGAGTATTTTCATTACTCTAACTGGTCGCGATCATTCTAGAGACTGTCCGATCTCAGGAAGCTACTAGGTGGACTTATCGCTTGAGAAATTAACTTTCTCAAAAGGCGTGCCGAAATGGACATTCTTCATTGGCGGCTTAACATAGGCCAAAGGTGAACCGTTCTACCATCTCGAGGACTTAGGGTCTCGTCCTGGTCGACGAGTTTGAAGGGACTTACCGTTTTGAAGATTTTCTCGAAAAACGTGCCAAACTAGATAGTCTTACTGTTTGAGGAATCAACTTTCTCGAAAGACATGTTGAATTTGGTTTGAACTGGAATTGGACTGAAATTGGATTTTAATCTTGGAATTGAGATTGAAACGAGGATTTACTGTCTTCGAGAAGACGTGCCCACTGGAATTGGACCGGATAATGCCCTAAGGGCATTTTGGTCATCTTGCCTCTACTTGGGCTCAATGGGCCCACGAAGCAATTGATTGACTGGATTATGTTTGGAAAGCTAGTTTGAACTGAAATATGTCTATATTGACTTAAACTCAAGTCTGGACAGACTGGAGGCTGCCGAGCAAGCAAAAGTGGGGTGCTTATACCTAGGAGGTCAAAACACAAGTTCAACTCTAACCCTAAGTTAGGAAACTTCAACTCTTTTCTAAATCAATATAGTTTTCAAACCCCAATTCAAGTAAAAATAATTTCAAAGTTCAATTCAATCTTTCCAAAATAAGTCCAAGTTCTACTTCAAAATTCGATTTCCAATCAAAGTTAATTCAACTCAAAGTTTAATTTCAAATCTTCAAATCAAGGTTCAAGTTAAACATTTTTCAAGTCAAACTTTTCAAAGGCCCTAAAGTGTCTTTTTAAATCAAACAAGACCCTAAGTGTCTATTTTCAATCGGAGCCTGAGTCCGAACTACGACTGGCGTAATTCCCAATAAAAGGATACGTAGGTAACCCTCACGGGTACGGTCACAACCTTTTTCAACTATACATTTTCCATAACCTTTTTCAAAATTCCAATTTCCTATTTCAACATCTCTCTTGAAATTCTTATCATGCACTTGCATATCATGCATCATATCATCCCTAAAGCTGATGATATACAGTTCTTTCTAAAATTCTTTTCAAAGTGGATATAATTAGATATTGGATAATCAAAGATTCTAAATTAGTAAACATAGAGTGAAAAGACATGTGGGTACCGCAAAGGCAGGATAGGGTGATAGCCTAGTGCATCTTCCTTATACGTAACTAACCTCTGAACCTAGAATCACTGTTTTTAAAAGACCAAAAATGGATTTATTTTCAAAAAGGGCTTAAATCTTGCCAAACAACCTGTTTTCTCAAAAAATCCTCTCTTGAGGAAGTTTTTCAAAGCCTTTTCGAAATTGTAAGTTTAATTTTTGGATTACACTCAGTTTTAAGGGGCCTAACTCACCTTAACAAAGTTAGGTGGCGACTCCAAATCTTTTCCAAAATCCCTTATTCAAATCAATTACCAATTCAAACCAAATCTCACTCATCTTTCTAGGAGGATGAGTTTTAATGAGAGAGTACCGTGTGTTTCCTACATATCATCACGATGGTGCAAAAAATCGGGGCGCGACTAATGTCTTATAGTGGTCCCTTCTTTGAGCGAGCCTAGACATGATGCTGAGTCTATTTTGAAGGTACAATTTTGCCCCTGAATGCAAACAATACCTATTATTGTAACATTAGTTCACCCATTCCATCATTCAAGAGAAGAATGTAAAAGAACGATTTCATTTACTTTTGATCATTTTTGTTTCATCATTTTGAATACACATCAAGGGATGGGGCAACATTTTTCATTGGACTTTTCACCTATTTCTACAACGGATTTGGGGAGTGGGAATACATTCTTCCTAAGCTACTCTTGAGCTCTTAAAATAGCACGATTTGATTGATCCTCGTGGCTTCTTTGTCGACATGGGCTGGTTAATGTTTCCTTTTGTTGGCCATCCTACCTCCATGGAAAAAGAAAGATTTGGGCCTCTCTTGATATGTGATTCTATACATGCCATAAGTCCTTAGGCTTGGGGAAGCCCTTAAGAGTTTAGGTAGGTTTGATTAGTATGAGATTGGGCTGTTCCTTTCTCTCTATAGTTGATTGAATGCATGAGAATGCAATGACTTAAGTTTCTTGAAACTCTTGTCTTGGAATGGATATCGATGCATGAGCATAATAGTAGTGAATACATAAGTATCATAATGGCAGTGAATAAGCAGTTTTAGAAGACCTTTTTTTTTCCCTTGTTTTAACATTTGCCTCTCTCGATATTAGAAGATAAGGGAGAAGATGGAGAAATTACAAAACAAGAAACAAAAGAAAAATGAGCACCCTTGCTTTTTGAGGGGACCAAGCATGATGATTTGTTAATGTTTAGAGATAGAGTTTGCCCCTATATGCAATACCATACTTGTGACTTACTCATTCATTCATTTATACATTCCTTGATTCAAAAGGAAGTAAAATGACGAGTTTATTGTATTAAACTTTGCTTTTGTTCATGAAATTGAAAATACATTATAAGAGAGAGGGGAACACTTTTCATAGGATCTTTTGCCTATCTTCTATACATTGGATTCCTAAACTACTCTTTAGTCTTTGGATCTGCCTTCTTTGTTTTTGATGTCGGTCGTTGGGTGATTGTAAGCAACCCGTTTTTGCCCGCTCGGTAATCTACAGCCAACCAAACTCACATTCAAACTGGCACAGAAGCATTCAAGTCTAAGCTGGCTTTCCAGACTCAATCTAGTCAATCAACCGCTTATTGGGCCTATTAGGCCCAATAGAGACAAAATGACCGAAAATGCCCTTAGGGCATCACTCGGTCCAATTCTAGTTAGCGCGTCTTTTTGAAGATAATAAGTCTGTATTTCAACCTCAATTCCAATTCCAATTCCAGTCCAAGTCAATCAAACTCAATTCGGCATGTCTTTTGAAAAAGTAGATCTCTGAGACGGTAAGTCCATCTAGTTTGACACGTTTATCGAGAAAACTCCTTGAAACGGTAAGTCCCTTCAAACCTGTCAACCGAGACGAAACCCAAGTCCTCGAGATGGTAGAGCGGTTCACTTCTGGCGCCTGCTAGCCCGTCAATGTAGAATGTCTGTTATTTGGCATGTCGATTGGGAAAGCACCTAAAGCCCCAAGACGATAAGACCATCCAGTAGCTTCCCATGATCAGGTATTCTCTAGAATGAATGCACATTGTCAGAGTGATAGTAACACTCACAAACATACAACCGTTAGAGTGATGGAAATATTAGCAAATAGGTCGACATTGGGAATTGCTAACAAAACTCTTATGCCACAAGACCGAACACGCTTCTTGGTCGTGACATGTTTACCGAAGGACTAGATACGTTTGAAAACCAACTAGTCAAACACTATCAGAGTGATATAAACACTCAAAACCTAATTCAACACCGGTGCTTCAAGCCCACTTTGGTGAAATATGATCAAACTGCCCCTTGAGCCCTTTTGGCACGCTTCTCACGAAAGTACCTAATTCCTTAGAGCAGTAAGCCCACCTTTCTAAGATTGTCCTAAAGACAATCCGGCACATTTACGTGCCTTCCAGTCAATTTTAAATCAATTTCGAGACCATCCGGTCAAAATGATCATTTTGCCCCAAGACATCTAATTGCCTCAGGGAACCATACTAGCTCTGGGTGTCTCCCAAAGATGCTTCTAATAGTATTCCTGACCTTCCAACACCTTTTTGGACCATTTTGAGTCTATTCTGATAAGCCCGGTGCAAAATAACCATTTGTCCCGAGTGGGCCGGTTGCCTTTTCCAGCCATATTAGCTCTAGGTATCAAACCGGCAACCCCTCAAAACACTTTCAATAGTGTTTTCAACCTTCAAACCTTCTCACGGACCACTCTGGGTCCATTTCGGTGTTTACCCAATCTAATTAACCATTTTGCCCCTGATAGGCTGGTCACCCTTTTCAACTACTCTGGCACTAGTTCTCAAGCCATTTACCTTTGGGATACTCTCGTAGAGGTTCCATCCATCACCTGCCTTTTGGATCATTCTCGGACTTTTGGAGTCACTTGTAGTGGAGATAAGCCAAAAATTGCATTGTAGTTACTAGGACAGGCAACCAAACTTTCTAGAGTCACTTCTAGTGGAGCTAAGTCAGAAGATGCATTTCTTGTCACCATAAAACATGCCTAAGTGGTTGGCGCCAAGCCAATAAATGGCCTTATGCCACTCCTAATGGCGCCAAGCTTAAAAAAGTATTGGAGCCACTGCAACAAGTGCCAGTTCATGTTTCAAAGGCCTATAAATACAGATCCTCCCCCTATGAAAAAAGGGTCTACAAACTTTGTCCAGAAACTCTGCCTCTCTGAAAAAAAGCTTGAATTCTCTCAAAACCTTAATTCTCTCAAGCCTCCTCAAATCCTAGCCTCCAGACACTCAAACCCTAGCTCCATGAACCCTATAAACTCAAATACAAGCCTCCAAACATTCATTGAAGATCAAGTGCTACATCTTCAAAGCTCTTAAAGTTCAAGTCAAGTAAAGCAAACAAAGCAATCTAAGTAAGAAAAAGACGAGGTTAGTTTTTTTATTTACTTTTATGTAATCCCCCTCTCTCTTCTCTTTTCTAACCCACTTGGGTTCTCTTCTATTTTAATCCCCATCTTCTACCTCTTCTTCTTACATGTTTGAAACAAAGGACTCCCTGATTTATGCCTAGGAAGGATTGTTGAAGGTCACCGTGCTGGGGGCTTTCTTCATTTTCAACCTAAGACGGTGTGGGTTCGGCTCCCTTGATTATATGGTGAAGCCATACCTTGTATGTTCATGTCTCTATCACATTGTGGTTGTCATGTTCATACATTGCATTCAAAATTGCATTCAAAGTTGTTTTCAAACTTGCATCAAAGTTCTCTTTCAAAACTTGCATTCAAAATTTCTTTTTTTCAAGCTTGTTTTCAAAATCACACTCCTAGGATGATTCTAACCATTCTATAGTTAAGGTTGTTTTAGGAAAGTGTTATATTCAATGTAACCACCAAGGTCCAAATTTTGGGTGTAAACCCTCAATTATTTTTATCAAAATCACAACCCTGAAGTGATTCTTGCCATTCCATGATTAGGATTGTTTTAAGAAAGTGTTACATTTAATGTGATCATTACAACCAATAGGATTTGAAATACAGACTATAATGATCATATTGAATATAAAACTTCCTAAAACAAACTAACCATGGAATGACTAGAATCATCTTAAGATTGTGATTTTGATAAAAACAATTTAGGGTTTACACTCAAAATTTGGACCTTGATGGTCACATTGAATGTAACACTTCCATAAAACAACCCTAACCATGGAATGACTAGAATCATCCTAGGAGTGTAATTTTGAAAACAAGTTAGGAAGAAGATTTTGAATGCAAATTTTGAAAACAACTTTGATACAAGTTTGAATGCAATGTATGAATATGATAGCTACAATACAATAGGGTTATGAACATACAAGATTAGGCTTAACCATATAATCAAGGGGGTCGAACCCACACCATCTAAGGTTGAACTAAAAAAAAGTCCTTAACATGGTGACCTTCAACAGTCCTTTCTAGGCATGAATCAGGGAGCCTCTTGTTTCACGCATGCAAAAAGAAGAGGTAAAAGATGGGGATTAAAGTAGAAAAAAACCCAAGTGAGTTAGGAAAGAGAAGAGAGAAGGGGATTACATAAAAGTAAATAGAAAATCAACTTCGTATTCTTCTTGCTTTGTTTGCTTTACTTGACTTGAACTTCAAGAGCTTTGAAGATGCAGCACTGGATCTTCACTGGATGCTTGGAGGCTTATGTTTGAGTGTGTAAGGTATATGGAAGCTAGGGTTGGAGTGTAGGGAGGCTAGGGTTTGAAGAGGCTTGAGAGAATTAGGGTTTTGGGAGACTTCAAGCTCTGTTTTTAGAGAGACAAAGTTTCTAGACTGAGTTTGCAAACCCTTTTTACGTAGGAGAAGGGTTTGTATTCATAGGCAATTAAAATAGAAACTGGTGCTTGTTGCAGTGGCGCCAGTGGAAATTAACCTTGGCGCCACTCCTAGTGGTGCTAGGCCATTTATTGGCTAGTGGCGCCAGCCACTTAGGAAAGTTTTTAAGGTGACAAGAAAAGTATCTTTTGACCCTTGGGATGCAAGGGAAAAGATTTGGGCGCCTATCCTAATGACTACCATGTAATTTTTAGTTTGGCTCCACTAGGAGTGACTCTGAAATTCCAAGAATGATCCAAAAGGCTAGGGATGGGCAGGAACTCTTGAAAGAGTGTCTCGGAGGTAACGGATTTAAGAAACAATGCTAGAATATTTAAAAAGGTTGATCAGCTCATTAGGGGCAAAATGGTGAATTGGATCATAAAAACACTAGAATGGACTTGAAGTGACAAGTGAGAAGGTTTGAAGGTTGAAAACACTATTGAGAGTGTTTTGAAGGGTTATTGGTTTGATACCCAGAGCTAGTGAAGTTAAAAAAAGCGATCGGCCCAGTAGGGGCAAAACGGTTATTTTGTAATGGGTTTATCAGAATAGATTTGGAATGATTTGAAAAGGTGTTAGAGGGTTGATAATACTATTAAAAGCATCCTCTGAGGATTACCGGTTTGATACCCAGAGCTAGTATGGTTCCTAGAGGCGATTGGATGTCTAGCGGAAAAATGGTCATTTTGACCAGATGGTCTCGGAATTGATCCAGAACCGACTAGAATGTATTTGAACATGCTGGATTGTCTATGGGACAATCTTGAAAAGGGGGACTTACCACTCTGAGGACTTAGGTACTTTCTGAAAAAGTGTGCCAAAAGGGCCTTAGGGGTAGTTTGGTCATTTTTCACCGGAGTGGGCTAGCAGACACTAGTGTTGAGCTGGATTTTGAGTGTTTCCGTCACTCAGACAGTGTGTGATGAGTTGTTGTCCAAAGGTATCCAGTCATTCAGTAAACGTGCCACAACCAAAAGGCGTATTTAGTCCCGTGACATAGGGGTTTTGTTGGCAATTTCAAATGTCGACCTATTTGCAAGTGTTTCCACTACTCTGATGGTTGTGATGTTTGTGAGTGTTTCCGTTACTCTGACGGTGTGTGTTCATCCCAAAGATTGTCTAGTCTCAAGAAGCTGTTGGTTGGTCTTATCGTTTGAGGGATCAACTTTCTCGAAAAACTTGCCAAATAACAGACATTCTACATTGGCGAGCTATTAGGCGCCATAAGTGAACTATTCTACCATCTCAGGGACTTGGGTTCTGTCTCAATCAATGGTTTGAACGAACTTATCATTCTTAGGAGTTTTCTTAATAAATGTGCTGGACTAGATGGACTTACCATCTGAGGGATCAACTTTCTCGAAAGACGTACCGAATTGAGTTTGATTAGTCTGGACTAGAATTGAGGTTAAAATAGGGACTTATCGTCCTTAGAAAGACATGCCAACCGCAATTGGACTGAGCAATACGGTAAGGGCATTTTGATCATTTTGCCTCTATTGGGCCTAGTGGACTTTCGAAGTGATTAATTGACTAGATTGAGTATGAAAAACTAGTTTACACTTGAATGTGTTTGTATCGGTTTGAATGTTAGTTCGGTCAGACCAGAGATTGCCGAGTGAAAAAAAAGGGTGCTTACAACTACTCATCTTTTTCTGTCTTTACTTGTTGAAAGTAGAAAACAATAAAGTAAGGGTCCCATGTTGACCGCTAGACGATCAGATGGATGTAATTTTAAAAATGACAAATTAGCCCAAGGGGGCATTTGAAATTAGATTTTAGTAAGCAAAAGGGCAAAGTTACCCAGAATTTAACTGTGGAGCTACTAGGAGTGGCGCTAGGCTTAAAAATGCCTTGGCACCACTGCTAGTGGAGCCAAGCCTAAGGACTAAAACCAGAAAAAATTTTGATTCAAAGATTGTAGTTCTGTTCAAGCCCTTGAAAGTGTGAGAGTCTTTTATCAAGTTCTTGCAAGGAAGAACTCTTGAACGTTGAAGGAGTGAGCTTAGAGGACCCCGGAGAGTTGCCAAAAGTAGTCACCGTCGTTGGAATTGTTGCCAGAAAAGAAAATTTCATTGGAGAACTTCAAGAGGTAAGTTTTTATTCTGTTGATTTTGACGTGTAGAACTCTATTTGAGTCATGTAAATAGTCGAAAATAATATTTTGATGGGCTTTGAATACTCTAGTGATATTGTTCCTGCGTTTTGATGCTCATTTGATTGAGTTTGGATAGTTTTGCATGTTTATGTAAAGAGGGTTTCTGCATGAATTGAAAATTTGCTCATACAACTTTGGGTATTGGATTTTCTGGCTAGATTTTTGCATCATGTGCCTTAGACAAATATGTTGAACAACCATATGAAGTTTTATGAATTTCTAAAAACTTTTTGAATTTTTAATTTTTTTAAAAATGAAAAATGCTTGAAAAATTAGAAAAAATTGAGAAATTGATGGAATTATTTGAGTTGAGGGTTTAGAAAAATATGAGCATATTTTGGAAAATATTTGAAGTATCTTTCAATGATTCTGTGAGCATTTTGAAAACCCTTGAATATTTTGAAAAATAAAATCTCTGTTGAAAAATTTGAAAACCTTAAAAATGTGCACGGATTATCTTGTGATTGTTTGTGACATATGCTTGTCATACCATGGGGTGCACAGTTTGTGCTTTGTGAAAAAATTTTGGGCGATGTAAGGACCATTTACAAATGAGATTCTGCCAAAATTTTTCGACATTAAGAAAAGAGTTAGAAAATTTTTTAAATAAAATCTTTTTGAAGGAAAAAGACATAAAACCTTTGAGGATGGAGCCTTTTTGGTAGAGAAGATCTCGAGAAACTTAGGGGTCTTAGAATAAATTTTTTTTGAAGGAAAAGTTTAGAAAAACCTTTGAAAATGGACTTTAAATAAAACTTTTGAATGGAAAGTTTATAAACCGTTGAAAATTGATTTTGAATTAGAAAACTTCAAAATTGATAAAAATTTTGGAAGGAAGAGTCTTAAGGATTGAAACCTTGAAAATCTTTAAGGATTGATTTTGAACAAGAATTTTTTGAAGGAAAAAGTTTTAGAAAACCTTGAAACTTGATTGGAATATAAACTTTTCGGAGAAAAGGCTTAGAAAAATTCTGAAATAGATTTTGACTGAAACTTTTGAGATTTGATTTTGAAAATGACTTTAGGCCTTGATTTTGAAAATAGCTTTTGGAAGGAAACATTAAGGAACCTTAGGAATTGATTTTGAAGATAAACTTTTGAAGGAGAAAGTTTAAGAAACTTAACGATTGATAAAATAGACTTTGAAAATAAACTTTTAATGAAAAAGTTAGGAAGCCTTTGAAAATTGATTTTGAAAATAAACTTTTGAAGGAAAAAATTTAAGAAACCTTTTGAGTTGTTTTGAGTAGACTCTATTGAGACTTGTGTCATTCATTCTTTTCCTTGCTCTCTTTTTTCTTTTTCTTTTTTAATACCTCGTGTTTTTTTGAACTGTATATACTATATATCAATATATTTACCTTGATTTGACTTTTAAGATGGCTGATGTAGGTGACGATAGTTCTAAGAGGAGGCGCCGGTCCAGAAAGAGGCCCCATCCAGATTTCGTTGGTAGTTCTAGCTATTCCAGGGGCAACCATAGATCAGTTGGCAAGGCATCTTCCAGTTAGAGTGGGAGGGGGAGTATGCCTCTAGTTGACCCTTTTCTCGAGAGAGCTGGCTTTTGAGAGAGAGATGGTGTCGCGCCCAGATTTTTCGCACTCGAGGAATACTCACACAAGCGGAAAAAATGTTGTACTCTCTCGTTAGAACTCACCCTCCTAAAAGAATGAGTGCGACTAGGTTTGAATTGAAAAATTGGTTTGAATAAAGGGCCTTTGAAAAAGATTCGGAGTCGCCACCTAACTTGATTAAGGTGAGTTAGGTCACCTAAAAACTAAGAATAATCCGAAGACTATACTTAGGGTTTTGGAAAACAATTTTGAAAATATCTCCTCAAGAGAGGGTTTTTAAGAAAACAGGTTGTTTGGCAACCTTTGGAAAACATTTAGCCCTTTTTAGAAAAATAACTCCTTTTGGTCTTTGAAATCAGTGATCCTAGGTTCGGAGGTTGGTTACGTGTAGGGAAGACGCACTAAGCTATCACCCTACCCCGCCCTTTTGGTACCTACATGTCAATCTACCCTAAATTCACCTATGAGAGTCTTCGACTAACTATAGTTCAATCCTATCTACTTTGAAAAATAATGTTTTAAATAGAAACTAACATAATGCATGATATGCAAGTGCAATAGAAGATAATTGAAAAATAGATTTGGAAATAAATTTAAAAAGAAATTGATTTGAAGAAATGGAATTGAAATTGGAAAGTTTGAAAATTTAAAGTAAAAATTTGAAAATAGAAATTTGAAAATAGAAAGTTTGAAAGTAGATTGGAATTCGAGATTTGAAAAGATTTTGAAAACTACACCAATGAGGGTGGAATTGAAAGTTTAAAAAGTATTGTGACCGCACCTATGAAGGTTGCCTACGTATCCCTTTGGGGGAATCAGGTCAGTCGTAGTTCGGACCGGAGTCCGATTGAAAATAGAAGAGTGGATTGAAGAAGGAACTTGAATTGGACATTGAATTTGCTTTGAAATTAGAAAAGAAGATTTGAAATTGGAATTGAGAGGATTGGACTTGCTTTGGAAAGATTGATTTTGGAAAGACTTGGTTTTGGGAAGAAGGAGGTTTAGGAAACCTAGACTTGAGATTAAGAAAGATTGGATTGGAATGTTGGATTTGGAAGATTTGGAAATATTTGAAAACTTGGAATTTAGGAAAGATTTGGATTAGGAAAGTTTCGAGTTAGGAAAATGTTATTTTTGGAAAGTTTCATTTTTGGAAAGTTTTAGGTTTAGGAAAGTTTCAACTTAGGAAAGTTTTGAATTAGGAAAGTTTTCAAATTAGGAGAGTTTCGAATTTAGAAATGTTTGAAAAAGGGAAGTTTTGATTTTGGAAAGTTTTGAAAACAAGGAAGTTTTGAAAATAAGAAAGTTTCGTTTTGGGAAAGGTTTGAAAAAGGAAAGTTTTCAATTTAGGAAATGTTTGAATTAAGAAAGGGAAAGTTTTGAATTAAGAAAGCTTCATTTTAAGAAAGGTTTTGAAAAATGAAAGGTTTTGAAAATAAGGAAGCTTTGAAAATAGGAAAGTTTTGGATTTGGAAAGACGTTGAAGTTTTGGAAAGATTTAGAATTTAGAAAGTTTTTAGGTTTAGAAAGATTTAACTTAAGAAGGTTTCAAATTTAGAAAGTTTTGAATTTGGAAAGATTTGATATTTAGAAAGTTTTAGAGTTTTAGAAAATCTTGAGATTAGGAAAGGCTTGAGTTTAGGAAAGATTTGAAAGCTTGAATTTGAAAAAGATTTTGGAAAGGGGTAGAATTAGGAAAGGGTTGAATTAGGAAAGATTTGAAAGTTGAGTTTTAAAACTTAGAAAAGATTTTTATGTTCAAGTTTAGGAAACTTAAGACTTAGGAAAACGGAAGTTTAGGAAGGATTTGAATTAAGAAAGAGTTGGATTTTGAAATTTAAGGAAAGATTTAAAATTTAGGTTTAGGAAACTTATGGTTTAGGAAGGAATTGAATTAGGAAAGGTTTGGATTAAGAAGATATTGGATTTGGTTTCTAAAAGAGAAAGGTTTGGATTTTGTTTCCAAAAACGGAGGACGGGATCTAGTTTCCTAAACGGGGAGATTGGATTTAGGAAGGATTTGGAAAAGGAGATTCTAGAAACCCTAGATTTGGAAAATTATAGTTTTGACATAGAAAATAGGTTTTGGAAACATGTATAGTTTTGATGTAGAAAACAAAAGATTTTGGAAACCTAGGTTTGGGGCAAAGTTTGAAAACCATGTTTTTGGGAAGAAAATTTAGGGTTTCCTAATTGTGGATTCTAGGGCTTGACTTGGGCTCTAAGGAAAAGGAATTTTTAGAAAGTGCGTTTTTGGAAGGAAAACCTAGAGGGGAATTTCTAGAAGGAAGATTTTAGAAAAGAGAGTTTTTGGAAAGATTTTTAGGAGAGATTTTTTTTAGGAAAGTGAATCTAGGGAGTGATTTTAGAAAGTGAATTTTGAGGAAAAGATTTTGGAGAGGAGTTGAAAAAGAGAGTTTTGAAAAATAGATTTTGGAAGGGAGTTTTTGAAAATAATTTTGAAGAGGGGAGTTTTAGGAAAGTATGTTGAAAAAGAGATTTTTAGGAAGAGATTTTTAAAGAGAGTTTTTAGAAGGTGTAAAAACATCTCACTTTCCTAAAGCAATTCTAACCATAAGAGGGCTAGAACCAGTTTAGGAAAGCGGTTTTGAAAACAACAAGATTCGAAAATATAGACCATAAAAGGTCACTTTTAATGTAACACTTTCCTAAAGCAATCCTAGCCATGGAAAGGCTAGAATCACCCTAGAACTGTGGTTTTGAAAACATGTTTTTGAAAAAAAGATTTTGATGCAATTTTGAAAACAAGTTTGAAAACGTTTTGAAAAACAACTTTGAAAACGTTCTTTGGAAGATGCAAGACTATGATATGCACAATGCAATTTGGGGTCGTGAACATACAAGATTAAGGCTTCACCACATAATCAAGTGGGCTGGACCCACGTGGTCTTTGGTTAGACTAGAAGAAAGCACCCGACAAGGTGACTCTCCAATAGCCCAATCCTACACATGGACTGGGAATCCCCTTGTTTCAAGCATGCAAAGAAAGGGCGGGAAAGAGATGGGGGATTAAAATAGAGAAAACCCAAGTGGGTTAGGAGAGAGAAGAGAGAGGGGGGGATGCGGAAATTTAAAGAGAAAGCCTATCTTGTATCTTCTTTAATTTGCGCGCCTTGCTTGTCTTCGGTCTTCGGTCTTCGTCTTGATCTTCTTCTTCAGTCTTCAAGGGTTGTCTTCAAGCTTTAGATGGCAGCTCTTCAAGTCTTCGAAGGGTGGTTGAAGGCTAGTGTATGAGTGTATGGGGGAGTGTATGAGTGTATAGGAGGCTAGGGTTTGTGTAGGGTGGCTAGGGTTTGGAGAACCTAAGGAAACTAGGGTTTTTGGAGGTGCTCGAACTCTGTATATCGAAATATAGGATTCTTAGGTTAAGTTTGCAGCCCCTTTTCACGTTGAATGAGGCTTTGTATTTATAGAAGGAGGACAAACCTGGCGCCTGTTGCAGTGGCTCCAGGGCAAACTTTACACTGGCGCCACTAGGAGTGGCGCCATGCCATTTCTTGGCTTGGCGCCACTACTAGTGGCGCCAGCCAATTAGGAAAGGTTTAAGGTCGGCAAGCAACGTATCTTTGACTAGATTTGGGCGCTTGTACTAGTGACTACCATGTAATTTTTAGTCTGGCTTCACTAAGAGTGACTCCGAAAAGTCCGGGAATGATTTGAAGGAGCCGAGAATGACCCGGAAGGCCGGAAAGGAGCCGGAACACTCAAAATAGTGTCCTAGAGGTATTTGACTTGAAAAATGAAGATAAAGTTGACTGGGCCTTTAGGGGCAAAACGGTCAATCGGACCAGGAAACTACCGGGACAGACTCGGATTGTCCTGGAAGAAGACTTGGGATCTGAAAACATTATTTAGCATGTTCCCGGAGGTTGCCGGTTTGGTTCCCAGAGCCGGCGTGGTCAGAAAAGGAGACCAGCCCACCAGGGGTAAAACGGTCATTTTGTACTGGGTTTGCCGGAACTGACTCGGAATGGTCTGGAAAGGTAAAGGAAGGTCAAGAACACTATAAAAAGTATTCTCGGGACATTACCGGTTTGATACCCAAAGCCAGTGTGGTCGAAGAAGGAGACCAACCCTCTAGGGGCAAAACGGTCATTTTGTACCGGGTTGACCGGAACTGACTCGGAATGATCTGGAAAGGTAAAGGAAGGTTGAGAATACTATAAAAATTATTCTCGGGACATTACCGGTTTGATACCCAGAGCCGGTGTGGTTCTCGGGGCGTTCGGATGCCTAGGGGCAAAATGGTCATCTTGACCGGAAAGTCTCCAAAGGGTAGTTTGGTCATTTTTCACCGAAGTGGGCTAACAGACACTGGTGTTGACCTGAGTTTTGAGTGTTTCCGCCACTCTAACAGCGGTTGTCGTGACACAGGGATTTGTTGCCAATTCCCTATATCGACCTATTTGTGAGTATTTCTACTACTCTAACGGTTTTGTGAGTATTTCCGCTACTCTAACGGTTTTGTGAGTATTTCTGCTACTCTAACGGTTTTACGAGTATTTCCGCTACTCTAATGGTTTTGTGAGTATTTCCGCTACTCTAACGGTTTTATGAGTATTTCCGCTACTCTAACGGTTTTAAGAGTAGTTTTGCTACTCAGACCGTCTCAAGGAATAAACTGTCTCGAGAGAGGGATTGGAAAGGGGTCTTATCGTCTCCGAAGAGACGTGCCTGGATTGGAACCGTCTCGAGGAATAAACTGTCTCGAGAGTGGGATTGGAAAGGGGTCTTACCGTTTCCGAAGAGACGTGCCTGGGTTTTGAGTGTTTCTGCCACTCAAACGGTTTTGTGAGTATTTTCGCTACTCTAACGATTTGGTGAGTAGTTTTGCTACTCGGACCGTCTCGAGGAACAAACTGTCTCGAGAGAGGGATTGGAATTGGAATAAGAAAGGACAATGCCCTTAAGGGCATTTTGGTCATTTTGCCTCTATTTGGGCCTAACAGGCCCGCGAAGCGATGGAAAGACGGAATTTGGACCTAGAGAATTGGTTTCGATTGGAATATGCCTAAAATGGCTTGGAAACAAATCTGGACGGAGTGTAGACTGCCGAGCGGTCAAAAATGGGGTGCTTACAGATGGATGTCGTGGAGGATGTACCAGGCCTAGGAGACTGTGTGACCAGTTACGGGAGGGCCTCTTCTTAACGAAGGCAGATGGATGATGATTTGGGGGATCTAGAGGTACCGAAAATTCCTCCATTGGGGACCTTGCCCGTTATCCTAGTGTATACTCTCAGCAGCACTTGCCCCCTCCCCGTATACATACATTCTTTAGAGGGGCCATCCATCGGGCTTTCAGCACCATGCAGTGGGCCACTCAATCTTACCGTGCCTTTTTAGCAGAGATTGGGTTCAGCGCCTTCATGAGATTATAGGCAAATTGCCTGAACTGTCATTTAGTACTGGCATTGATTGACAGGTGGTTTGGTGAGACGGGTACCTTCCATTTTATAAGTTTTGAGTTGGGTCCTACTCCATTAGACTGGGCCATTATTACTGGGCTCGCCTTTGTCGGCCGTTAGATTACCCTGCAGCCAATTAGTAGAGCTAAGGCTTGTGCTCTATTGGACTTGTGACCTCTTGACCATTTGGCTTTTCTTGTGTCCTAGCTTAGTCGTGATCAAAGCACCTTCTCTGTTGAGCCACCCCCTGAGCGGCCAGACATTATGAGGCCACGAATGGTTCTGTACATTGTTTTTAGCTGCATTTGCAACAACAACAAGTCGATCGTCCCTTTCAGACTAGTGAGTGTGGTAGCCTACTTGGGAGCCTTGTTAGACTTGGATTGGGGGTCTTTCTCCTTTGGTTGCTTTCTCAAATCCATACGGGTTTGGACTTTCTCTTGCTGGGGCAGTGTGACTGAGTTTTGGCCCTTTCTAGTTTGGTGGAGCTATGAGTAATTACCGGTCTGCCATCCAAAGGTGGTAGAGGCTGACATTTATCCCTGGACTTTGAGATGGGCTTGTGATTATATGCCCTACTGATCTGAAATCACTAACTTTGTGACGATACGGCTGAACCTGGAGTTGATAGAGACGAGAGATGTAACCTGGCGACCCTTTGTTGGATCGGTTCATTAAGAGGCAATCAGGTATCTAGTCCTGATGTCCCTGTCGAGGATTTCTTTTCTCAATGATGAGTCTTGGGAGTCCTATCTAGGAGACTGGCATTGGCGCCAGTTTCACGAGGAGTTCTGGTCGGCTAGGGATCCACCTAAGTATATATTTGGAGCTTTGGTCAAGGGAGTTCCTATTCCGTACCGGGAGCGTCAGCCGGGTGTTGGTTTTTTACTTCCTCCAGAGGCTGACTACGCCACACATTTTAGGGCTCACTCTAGAGGCGCCTTCACCCAGTTCGAGGTGGTGGTTAGAGGGTACGCCATTGGCCAGGAGGTATTTGACTTGTGGCATCGAGTGCGAGGATATGTGCCTTAAGCCAAGTTTGATGCCATAAGGGAACAGAGAGACTGGTACCAGACTAAGAGGGACCAATTCCAGATGGAGAGAGACCAGTTCTAGGCCGAGGTAGCTACTTTGACCGCACAGTTGGCTCAGATGCGAGGTGGTGGGGTATGTTATTCTTTCTCTCAGCTTGCTCTGGCATTGTTTAGTTATTCATCTGCTTTACTGATTCAAGCTCTTGCTTCTTGGAGGATGCTGGTGCTTCCAGTAGTTGTCTGCCTCCTCCTAAGCTAGGTTTTGAAGATTTTGACCCTGACATTGATTTTGACCCTTGATGGGTGCCCCTTGTCATAAGCCCCGCTTTCCTTCGACACCATGTCCTAGACATGCATTTTAATTCTTTTGTTAGTCCATTTTGTTTGTAATCTTTAAATAGGATGAATGTTTATGATTTAGATAGCTAAATATATGGATAGATGGATAAACAGGGATAATGTTGACGATCTATGTTTATTGCATGTTTTAGAGATGATATTAAACTACATTGGTGACTTCTGTTTTTACAGGGAGCTATGTCCCATGTATGCAAAGCTCATGTCAAAATTTTTATAAAAATACATACACATGTGAGGAATACACCAGTTAATAAAATGGATGGAGCACTATCAAGCTCCGCATCCTTGAAATGGCAACTTTTGCCTTTTTAGGGGTTTAGCCTCTCCTTTAGCTCAACCCTACCTTGATCAGATGATGAAATTTTATTGCTTTCTCATCCTTTTGACCAACTCTGGCTTTCTACTTTGGGTTAGTGTCTACTATCATTTGGCGTGAACTCTTAACCCTCGGGGGTTTAGGCAACAACTTAGCTGACCTTTGGTAGAGCGATGA
Organism: Euryodendron excelsum; assembly: GCA_033060915.1. Lineage (NCBI taxonomy): Eukaryota > Viridiplantae > Streptophyta > Magnoliopsida > Ericales > Pentaphylacaceae > Euryodendron > Euryodendron excelsum. The sequence goes on along the minus strand of CM065394.1, from coordinate 14,108,729 downwards.
GCAGTCAATCCTTCAATCTGGGGAGGCTTTGTTTTAGGACCATAATATAGGCTAAGTTATGTGGTTTTGAAAATCAAATGGATATGCAGGCTCAAATTTGATGTTGCTTTCAATAAGGTTTAGATTCACACCATCCTTGGTTGGTCTTCCAACGGGGGTTTGTCCCTTACTATCCTTCATTTGCCTCATCAACATGTCCGGCTCATTTAGCTCAAGTAATCCCTTTTCAATCAGATAGGACTTTATTAAGGTTGTAATTTAGGCCATGGTTCTATGTTTTTGCAAGAAAAGGTAAATGTTCGAACCTATTGCTTCTACTGGGCTTCCTTATCGTCTAGAATCATGTTTAGATTTCCCTTCTTGTCCTTTATTACATGCTCTTTAAGATGGCCTGAAACAAGTCGTCTCTTTTTGTGGCTTGCTTGTTGATATTCTAATGGAGGGTTTTTTTTTTTTTGGCTTGCCCTTGATAACTTTTTTCTTTTTGTTTTCCTTTTTTTCTCTCTTTTTTTTTTCTTGGTGAGGTGGATACTTCTACAACTCATTTTCTAGCCCATTGTGGGCGGTGATCCCTAGGTTAGAGTTTTCTTAGAAAGAAGTATAACCGGCTCAACGAGTTTGACAATAATTGCTTTTGACTGTATAAGAAATGAAATGAGGGCCCTTTTTCATTTTGAACCATATTGCTTGATCCATAGAGCTTTCACGTTGCTTCAGCTTGATGGAAGACCAATGACATTCTTTGTCGAGTCTTTAGTTATCTGTCTGCCCCAGTGTGGGGGGATGGTTTTGGATTGGGATTGACAAGAAATCTTTTGCTTTTTGCAAGGCATTAGTGGGTTAAGCAAAGGAATTTTTTTTTTTTTTGGAAAATGAAGGATGGCTCATCTTCCTTTTGATAGTATGTTACTCATCTCTTAGTTTTGGTGTCTCACAAGTGTTGCTTTTGGGTTGTTTCTTCACTTATCCTTATCCTCTCTCATTTCAAAAAGTTGATCATTCAGCGAGTGGTTAACTTAAGCTATCACACCCTTCAAGTCAGAACTTCGACGAGATAGAATGCACCCCTTATCTTGGAAGCATTCACCATTCATAAAAATATGAGATACCAACATTTGAATGAAAAACTATCTTTTTATTATTTTAGATAAAAATCATAGAGTTCTTATAAGAATGAAAATGTAAATATAAATAAAAAGTAATAGGGATAGAAAGAAAGTAGGTGAGAACACCATTCTCTTGTATGCTTTTGTAGAGAGCCCTTTTAGTATGGTTTTGGGATGATGCCCACATTCTCGATGCTCCATCCATTATTGCAATCCCCGACCAAGGCAAGGTAGGTAGAAGCTTCTTCTAGGGCTTTGGGCAAGTTGACGATGATGGTGCAGTTATCAACTTTATTGACCCCCTTGTTTTCCTTTGTTACCTCCTCAGCTTTTTTGAGAAACAGTTTAGCCAATTCACCCCCTTCTAGCTCGAATGGCTCTGACGGTGCTTTTGGCTTCTCATATCCCCAGCCCATATCTTCGTAATGGAATTCAGTCACAGGCTAAGGGTTCTCTGATAGGTGGCGCTTAACTGCAGCATACTTAGGGTGCAAGAACTCATCACCCTAAACCGTTAACAACCATATCTTTGGCAGGGCCTTCCTCTACAAGTATGGATTCCTCAACTAGGTAGTCAGAGGGGTCATTTATTTCACTTGAATTGTGGAGATAGATTGGGCATGGTAGGAATTCTGCCTCCCAGTCACTCTCTTCATCAGTCTCCCAATCTCCCTCGTAATCTTCGATCATGACCTCTTCCAACCCACCATCCTCTTCTATTTTCTCCAGTATTAGGTTAACGTAATGTTGGGGGCAGGAGTAGGGTTCACCGGTTGTATGTCAATAGTCTTATTATCTATCAGGTCTTGAATCTTGTGCTTGAGAGAGAAACAGCTTTCAATGTTATACCCTTGGCTGCCTAACTGATACTCGTAATTGAAGGTGCCATTAAAGGTTGGAGGTAGAGGGCTTGGCAATGGATAGGCCAGTATAGGCTTCAGTATGTTATTCTTTAAGAGGTTATGGTAGGCTTCTGTCTGGATGCAGGCTAAGGTATCAATGGTGTGGATGCATCGGACCGGCCTATTGAAGTTAGGATGTGCCCTAGCAAGACCAAAGTTAGGTGCTTGCACTGGCATCGTTAAGGTGGGAATGGGTAAGATAGGATGTTACTGAAGTGACAGATAGTATTGCGGTGGTTGAATGGGCAAGATAGTAGACACTTCACTCTCTTTCTTAATTACCCTCTTGCAGTAGCCACCTTTTTGGCTATGTTGGCAGAACTTTCTCCACTTTTTGCATAAGAATCTGTAATCCTTCCCATCTTAAGGCCGTTCTCTATCTTCTCCTCTTGTATAATAAGATCAGAAAAGTTTTTTCCCACACTCGTGCAAAGCTTTTCATAGTATATGCCTTGGAAAGTGTATACGAACAGTTGCACATACTGTTTTTCTTCTAAAGGGGGATTAACTTGTGCAGCTGCTTCTCTCCATCCAGGGGCATAGCTCTTCAAGCTTTCTTTCTCTCCCTTACTCATAGTCATCAAAGACCACCGGTCAGAAGTGAGATCCATGTTATGACAATATTGGGCTTTAAATGCATTAACCAATTTGATCCAAGTCATGATCTTCCTTAGGTCGAGCCAAGTGAACCATTGCAAGGCGGATCCAATAAGATTATGTTGGAACAGTTGCATGAGGAGTTTTAGATCATTTCCATGACCACTTAACGCCCTAGTATAGAGGCGAAGTGGGCTATAGGTGCCAGTGCCATTGTACTTCTAAAAATTGGGCATTTTGAATTTGGCTAGTATTGGATGGTCTGGAAAGAAGCACAAGTCATCATAGGAGGCAAGCCTAAAGGTGTCATGGCCATAGAGGCTTCACAGTGAGTCTTCTAGCCCTTGGATTTTCAGACTAAGGGAGCCTAGGGGAGCTCTTTTCGTGGTACGTGAGAGTAATATAGTTTTCCCTTTTTCAGTGTTGGCCCCCATAGCATCCTCCATGCTTTTCCCCATAGTATCAGTTGAAGCACAATCCTTGGGTTGACAGGTTCAGAGTCCTTGGAAAAACCATGAATGATGATGGGGCTGAAGGAGCACCTTTTATTGCCAGGCTTGGATGACCAACTACCAATCAACATTCAACCAACAGTCAAAGCTACTACAAAAGTCAACATTGCTACAATAAAATTGACTTTTTTACTATTCACAAGTGACAAAACAACAATCAGTGCCGACAGCCAAAAAGTGACGGTCAACAGTCAAAGATTCAACAGTAACAGTTCAACCAATCCAAACAGTTCCACCGACAGTTACTGTTCCAAACAGTTTCGATTTTCATTTTACTATTTCAAACAGTTCCAGTTACAATTTTTGTCTATTTAAACCCTGATCCTCAATGTGTTGGGGCAGGCAAAATTTTTAGGAAAAAAAAAACTCTCTCTCTCTCTCTCCCGAAGAATTCTGTTGTAAGTTTAAACTGTAAAGTGCAAGATCAGATTACCTTACCTGGTAATCTTCAAACTATGTTTATTTTTCTGTAATCTTTCAATTATCAATTTCCAATTTCAATGTTTCCATCTTTAGTATTAATAATTATTTGTTTGTTCATTATTTTCTTTTGTTCTATGCTTATACCGCCTTATTGGCTAGTTTTAATTGCTTTTATCATTTAATATTTGTTCTAAGCCGCAAACAACGTCTGGTTGACCCTCTAGACGTGCCTATAAATCGTTGAAGCTTACTACCTGGGTTAGTTATGGTATCAGAGCCATAACTAAAATTGTATTTTGGTTAATGTTTACACCAAAATACAATTAACTAATTGTGTATCAGAGAAAATGATCCCACCATCCCAACTAAATATCAATACAATTACAGAGTGCCTAATTGTATTTCTTACAATGTCGATATTAGTTAACAAATACAATTACTTGAACATTATTAAGAGGTCAAGTATTTGCTTACATTATTACAATTACCAATTGGTTAATGTTCAGGGTCAGATGTTGTGCCTAATTATATCAAAGCCAAGTTCTTTGTAATTGTATTTATTAGTTAATTATTGTTTTACATTCAAGTATTTGTTTTCAAGTTATATATCTGATTCTTATCCTCTGTGTTGTCTGATCAACCTGTAAACCAACTAGTCGCGTAGCCGTTGTAAGTTCCAGTGTTGAGGCAGTAGGCTTAAAACGTTGACCGGCTAGGGTAAGTCTAGATCATCCATAGGTATTAATCTCTTATATAATTTTGAATCTAAATATTTAAATGACAACAATTAGTTTTCTAATAAATCGTTTAACGAGAACCATGTCTTCGGTATCTAGGCTATCTCACAGTAGTAATGACTCAACAATGCTTCACCAAGAAGAACAATGTTTTCCTCATCCCAATTGGACACCTCCTCGTGTCTCTGTCCAACAAGTTTATCAAATTAAACCTTTTGATTTTTTATCCAATTATACAATCAAAACAGTTGAACAAACAATTCCTTTTATAGAATCAACTCAACAGATTCAACTTCTCAGTCAAGCTATTGTTAACAAATACAAACAACAAAAATACAATTATTTACACTTAGGATTAATACAAGTAGCAGTTGTTCCCTTAACTCGTCAAGGTCAAAATACTGCAATTCTTTTAACCTTACAAGATAAAAGACACACCACATTTATCAATAGTACTTTGGGTCTAATTGAAACAAGTCTGTATAGTGGACCAGTCCATTTTGATTGTTATCCCGGATACGCTGTATGTCTTCAAGATACTGGTATTCTCAAAGTCCTCACACTTAAAATTAAAACTTCTGGTTATGACTTATCACCAGGTAATATCCTTTTTTCCATTATTTACCGTATCCATCTCAAAGCCATGACTACACTTGTAGATCCACGTTGTAGGATCACTAGCCCCAAAGGAGAAACACTCCTTATTTGTACAAATAGTGATTCCAACATTAGTACTCCCAAGACCATACGATGGGAAGATGTTAATCTCTCATTAGAATGGACTTTAGACAATGAAGTTTCAACTATAACCATCGAAAACAAAAATTTAGAATATATTCATGAAAGCACTGATGGTAGTGTTCGTATCAAATTCACCAATACTACAACAGGGTCATCTCGACCATGGTTCTCAGATGTTGGATCATCTGCTAGCACTCAATTTCAATCTTTTCCACCTGGGAGTTCTTTTTCTTTTGTTCCTTCTTCTTCAATACCTTTTAGATCTCCTGTCTTACAATCTGTCACAACTTCTAATGTTGCACAACCTATTTATACACATGATGATTTTCCCCAATCTCCTACACTATCTCAAATACTTCCAGATCCTCCTCTTGATCCCCAAATAAATATGATAGAACAAGAATTTATTTTTGACAAATCTATTCTGATTCGTGATTTCAATTCTCCCCAAAATACACAGAAGAAAAATTGGTTTTTAGAAACCTTTGATGAAATTACTCGCCTCCCCATACGTGATGAATATTATCAGTTTGTCAAAATCACAAAAATCCATTTAAGTTTCTTTGACTGGTTTGAATATTATTCCAATTATTTTGACCAACTTAACGTTATTACCAATACTGAAAACCAATGGGTTACTTCAAACGATATTATTAAACCTTCTATTCATCCCCCTCTAGAAGAAATTTATATTCAGCACAGATCTAGTATTATTACTGCTTCCCCTTTCAAACTTAAGCATGATACTTTACCTCCTAATGCCAAAGATATTTCTAATATTTTACAACAAAATAATTTTACAAATCAAACACTTAAAACTATAGGTGACCAATTAACTCGTGTAGAAAACTTTATCAACAAAGATTAAGTCACTCCGCTCACCACTACCAAAACCCCTCTATTTACACCACATGACATCCCTTTACATCTTCAAAATGAATTAAGTGACCAAGACTTTTCTTCTCAAATTGATCACAAACTTGCACAATTAGATCATGTTCTCCATGTTGTTACTGCACCTAACACACCTCCATCTACTTCTAAAACTATTAATACTTTATCTCACCCAACTCTTTCTGAAGTTGAAGCTATTGAACATACCATGAATGATTCCCAACCTTTAGAATTTAACGCTACTCAGAATAAAAAACAAAAATGAAAATATCAAAACCGCTATGAATCTAATAACATAAAAAATTATTATCCTCGTCCTACTCTTCCTGATATGCAATATGAAGAAAGGAATCAATTCACTCAAGCTGCTTATCATGGTGGTACCATTTATGAATGGAATTTTGATGGTATGACTAAATATCATATTCTTAACAAACTCCAAAAAATGACAATGGTTGTTTTAGCCTACAAAACTAAACAAAAATCTTCTGATTTTGCTGTTACTCAAGCTTTAGTTACTGGTTTTACAGGTCATCTTAAAGGATGGTGGGATCATTTCTTCACTTCTACTGAACGTACTCAAATCCTTACTACAATTAAAACTGATTCAAATGGTACACCCATCAAAACTGAAGACAATCAAACAATTGAAGATGCAGTTAGAACCCTTATTTTTTCTATTTCTAGGCACTTCTTAGGGCGTCCTTCCAAAGTCCAAGCTGTTACATCTAAAATCCTCAATAATTTTCGATGTCCAAAACTTTAAGATTTTTGTTGGTATAAAGATGTTTTCTTAACCAAAGTTATGTTACGTGATGATTGTCGCCAAACACATTGGAAAGAAAAATTTTTAAATGGTCTTCCCAAACTATTTTCTCAAAAAGTCAAAAACAAACTCAAAGAAAATAACAATGGAGTTATCCCTTATAAACAACTCACTTATGGTGACTTAATTAATGCCATCCAAACCCAAGGTCTTGAACTCTGTACCAATTTCAAACTTAACCAATAATTACAAAAGGATTTAGCCACTTCCAAACGTGAATTAGGCACTTTTTGCCGACAATTTGGTTTTGAAAACACCACACAAATCATACCCCCTTCACGACGCAAACCTCGCACTACTTCGGCATGTAAACTCTTTCGAAAACCAAAACCAAGTTCTAATGTTTTTTACCAAAAACCCCATACACAACCTACTGTCAAAACTTCTCCTTCTAAACCTAAACATACTTCTAAACACACACGAAAAGTTCCCACATGTTACAAATGTGGTAAAATTAGCCATTATAAAAATCAATGTCGCATGAATCAAAAAATTAATTCTTTAGATATTGATGAAACACTTAAACAACAACTTATGCATTTATTCTTAAATTCTGATGCTTTTGATAATCCTCCACTCTCTGATGATGAATTACAAATAGATGAATTGTATCCCAATCTTCTTCCGAAGCAAAATCTCATACTTCTTCTTCTTCTTCTGAACCTGACCAAATTATAAAAATAAATTGTCAATGTCCAACCACACATACTATTAATGTTATTACAAAAGAACAAGAATTATTTCTTGATGTTATTGTTAAAATTTCTGATCCTCAAGTTAAAAAGGATTATTTACTTCAACTTAAACAAAGTTTAACTTCTGCTAACAAACCTACCCAAGATATTTCATTACTTAATAACCCTTATAATCTTAATGATAATCTCAAACGATTTGATCAAACTTCTAAGTGTTCTCCTATAACTGTTCAGGATTTACAAACTGAAATCAACTCTGTCAAAAAAGAATTACGTGATTTAAAACTTGAATATAATATTTCCAAAATTGATCTTGATAATCTTAAGAATCAAGTATTATTACTTCAACACTCTTCCTCTTCTTCTAGCCAACATATTGTCCCAAATCCTGCAGATGTTTTTTTACTTTCCCAAATCTCTTATCAAAAATGGAATGTCAAAATTACTATTGTTGTCAACCAAGAATTTCGATTTGACACTATTGCCCTTTTTGACTCTGGTGCCGATCTTAATTGTATTCAAGAAGGTTTAATCCCAACTAAATATTTTGAAAAAACACGTGAACGTCTCTCTGCTGCTGGTGGAACTCCACTCCAAATACAATATAAACCTTCTAATGCTCATATTTGCAATAATAATGTGTGTATCAAAACTCCTTTTGTTCTTGTCAAAAACCTTTCTAGAGAAGTCATATTAGGAACTCCTTTCCTTAATCTTCTCCAACCCTTTCAAGTTACTACTAAAGGTATCACTACTACTCTTAATAATAATCAAATTATTTTTCCCTTTGTTTGTCTTCCTCATACCAAAGATCTCAATACTTTAAAAAATTTTGCTATTTCCCATAATACTCTCAATCTTATTTTTCGAAAAGAAAAACACTTATTATTTTTAAAAGAGGAAAAAATTAATACTCAAATTGAACGCAGCTTACAAAATGGTACTTTGCAATTAGCCATAGGAAAATTTTTAACAAAATTACAACAAGAAGTTTGTTCTGAGGTACCCAATGCTTTCTGGTCTAGGCACAAACATGTTGTTACTTTATCTTATGCTTCTGAATTTTCTGACTCCAAAATTCCTACCAAAGCTCGTCCAATCCAAATGAACCATGAACTTTTTGAATATTGCGAAAAAGAAATTCAGGATTTACTTAATAAAAAATTAATTCGTCCTAGTAGATCTCCATGGAGTTGTGCTGCCTTTTATGTTTATAAAAATGCTGAGATTGGACGAGGCGCTCCCTGTCTAGTGATCATTTATAAACCTCTCAATGATGCCCTTCAATGGATTAGGTATCCTATTCCCAATAAAAAAGATCTTCTTCAATGTCTCTGTCATGCAAAAATATTTTCAAAATTTGATATGAAATCTGGCTTTTGGCAAATTCAATTAGCTGAATAAGATCGATATAAAACCACATTTACTTTACCTTTTGGACATTATGAATGGAATGTAATGCCATTTGGTTTAAAAAATGCTCCCTCTGAATTTCAAAAAATTATGAATGATATCTTCAATCCCCATTCTCAATTCACAATTGTTTATATTGATGATATTTTAATTTTTTCTAATTCTATTATTCAACACTGGACACATCTTGAATAGTTTTTTAAAATTGTTAAACACACTGGTTTAGTCCTTTCTGCAAAGAAAATTAGCTTATTCCAAACTAGTGTCAGGTTCTTAGGTCATTATATTTATCAAGGTACAATTATCCCTATTGAACGATCTATTCAATTTGCTAATAAATTTCCTGATGAAATTAAAGATAAGAATCAATTGCAACGGTTTTTAAGAAGTCTCAATTATGTCTCTGACTTTTATCCTAATTTAAGTCAAATTGATGCTCCTCTCAGGCAACGTCTTAAGAAAGACCCTCTTGCTTGGTCCAATGAACATACTAAAATCATTCAAACCCTTAAACAATATATTCAAACTCTGCCTTGTCTCACTCTAGCCAATCCTAATGCTTTCAAAATAGTTGAAACCGATGCCTCCGATATAGGTTATGGTGGTATTCTTAAACAAGTCCTCAATAACAAAGAACAATTGGTTAGGTTTACCTCGGGTACCTGGAATCCTACTCAAAAGAATTATAGTACTATTAAAAAAGAATTATTAGCAATTATTTTATGTATTTTCAAATTTCAAAGTGATTTATTAAATCAAGAATTTTTACTTCGTATTGATTGTCAAGCTGCCAAAAATATTATTTTTAAAGATGTACAAAATATAGCTTCTAAGCAAATCTTTGCTAGATGGCAAGCTATTCTTTTTGTTTTTTATTTTAAAATTGCTTACATTAAAGGTACTGATAATTCACTTCTAGATTTTCTTATTCGAGAATTCTTACAGGGAGATTCACACCATGCCTCCTAAATCCCGGCAAAGCCCCTGCTCAAACTCAACCCAAACCAAAGCTTCTTATGCCATGAAACCAATTCCTCTCCAAACACTTCCTCCCATGTCTCCCAGTGATTGGTAAAACCAAACACTTATTGACCAAACTCAACAATTATCTCAAACATATGCTCAAACTACAGCCATTCCCCAACAATAACAAGTGGTGGCTCCTCGCCCCTCTACTGCTTTTTCTGTGGTGGCTTCTCGCCCCACTTCTTCTTCTTCTTCTGTGGTGGCTAATAACCCCATAGTCAAATCTAAATATTTTCTCAAAACTCAATGCAAACAAACTATTGTTCTTTTGCAAAATCAAATATGGAATGAGGATCCATTTCAAATTCCTCCTAGAGTGTTTGCCCCGAACACACACTTTCTCCGAATCTCCTCTTTACATACCCAACAATTTTATGAATTTATCCTCATTGAAACTGATTCCATTTCCCTCAAAAATCATTATAATCCTGATCAAACTCACATTGCCTATTCTACTGTTTACATTAATCAAATCTTAACCCAAGAACAATGGGGGCCTCATCCTTTCTGTCCTCGTCGCTTTTCTGAAGTTTACAACCCTCCTACTTTCAATTATTATGATTACCAACAAGCCTGGTTCAATGCTTTCTTTTTCCAAAATCCCAAATTCAGTCACTCTTGGATGTTTACCTTCAAAAAGGACTTTCCTTTCAATTTTCCAAATTGGTTCTTTTCATGGTGGACTCACTTTGGGTCCATACCTCAAATTTTCCCTCCATCTATCCATGAAGCATTCCGTCTCAATCAAACCCAATTCAAACCTGATCAAGCTTTATCTAAATTCCCTTACATTTTACCTTTTATGATTCAATTTTCCATCAAATGGATTTGTGCCTGGAACTATACAATTATTTCTCAAAATTCGTTTTCCTATCTTGCCCGAAGCTTTCAAGTCAATTGGTGGGATAATTGGCCAGCTGCCCAAACCATCACCTCTCAAGCAGTCCACAAATTCTTCAAACAACACCCCACCATTGCTATGGCATCTGATCCCCAATTTCTCCTCAATTGTAGCCAATTAATTCCTCAATTAGCTGCCGCCAAATCCAAGAAGGAGCTTCAACAATACTTACTTGAAACCTTATCATCCCTCTTTGATAGCGATGATGAAGAGGCGACTTCTCCTTCTAATCCAGACCATGGTTCCCAAGCCTCTATTGAAGACCTTGCTCAAGACAATGAAGACGATTGCTGTGGCATTTTCACTCCTATCCAGACATGTTCAAAGAGTCTACAGGCTGACCCCAAACGAAGGCCTCTTTGAATCAATCCAACTACCAATCAACATTCAACCAATAGTCAAAGCTGCTACAAAACTTAACATTGCTGCAGTAAAATTGATTTTTTTACTATTCACAAACAACAAAACAACTATCGGTGCCAATAGCCAAACAGTGACGGTCAACAGTCAAACGTTCAACAGTAACAGTTCAACCAATCCAAACAGTTCCACCGACAGTTACTATTCCAAACAGTTCTAGTTTTCATTTTACTATTTCAAACAGTTTCGGTTACAATTTTTGTCTATTCAAACCCTGATCGTCAATGTGTTGGGGCAGGCAAAATTTTTAGGAAAAAAAAAAACTCTCTCTCTCTCTCTCTCGAAGAATTCTGTTGTAAGTTCAAACTGTAAAGTGCAAGATCAGATTACCATACCTGGTAATCTTCAAACTATGTTTATTTTTCTGTAATCTTTCAATTATCAATTTTCAATTTCAATGTTTCCATCTTTAGTATTAATAATTATTTGTTTGTTCATTATTTTCTTTTATTCTATGCTTACACCGCCTTATTGGCTGGTTTTAATTGCTTTCATCATTTATTATTTGTTCTAAGCTGCAAACAACATCTGGTTGACCCTCTGGGCGTGCCTATAAATCATTGAGGCTTACTACCTAGGTTAGTTATGGTATCAGAACCAAGTTCTTTGTAATTGTATTTGTTAGTTAATTATTGTTTTACATTCAAGTATTTGTTTTCATGTTATATATCTGATTCTTATCCTCTATGTTGTTTGATGAACCTGTAAACCAACTAGTCACGCAGCCGTTGTAAGTCCCAGTGTTGAGGCAGTAGGCGTAAAACGTTGACCGGCTAGGGTAAGTCTAGATCATCCATAGGTATTAATCTCTTATATAATTTTGAATCTAAATATTTAAATGAAAAAAAATTGGTTTTCTAATGAATTGTTTAACGAGAACCATGTCTTCGGTATCTAGGCTATCTCACAGTAGTGCAAGATCAAACTGTAAAGTGCAAGATTAGATTACTTTACCTGGTAATCTTCAAACTATGTTTATTTTTCTATAATCTTTCAATTATCAATTAAAAATTTCAATGTTTCCATCTTTAGTATTAATAATTATTTGTTTTTTCATTATTTTCTTGGCGCCTCTGCTAGTGGCGCCAGTTGCAAATTTTGGGTAGCTTTGCCCCCTTTCCCGCCAAATCTCATTTTCGAATGCCTTTTTGGCCCGCTATCCGTTTTCGACCCCCGTTGTCGAAAGATTCCAGATGTCCGTCCCTCCAACTGCCTCGCAGTCAACATGGGACTCTTACTTTTATCGTTTTCTATCTTTAACAAGCAAAGACAGAAAAAGAGGGCAGTTGTAAGCACCCCATTTTTGACTGCTCGACAGTCTACGCTCCGTTCAAACTTGTACTCAAGTCAATATGGACATATTCCAATCGAAACCAACTCTCTAAGTCCAAATCCTGTCTGTCCATCGCTTCGCGAGCCCACCTAGCCCAAATAGAGGCAAAATGACCAAAATGCCCTTAGGGGCATTGTCCTTTCCAATTCTAACTACAACCCCTCTCTCGAGACAGTTTATTCCTTAAGACGGTTCCAAATCAGGTACGTCTTTCCGAAGACGGTAAGTCCCCTTTCCAATCCCTCTCTCGAGACAGTTTATTCCTCGAGACGGTTCCAAATCAGGCACGTCTTTTCAAAGGCGATAAGATCCCTTTCTAATCCCTCTCTCGAAACAGTTTATTCCTCGAGACGGTTCGGCAGGTTTTTTGAAGAAAATCTCTTCGAAACGGTAAGTCCCTTTAAACCTATCGACTGGGATGAGACCCCAAGTCCCCTAGATGGTAGAACGGTCCACCTTTGGCGCCTGCTAGCCCGCCAATGCAGAAATGTCCGTTTAGGCACGCCTTCCGAGAAATTTGAATTCTCAAGCACTAAGTCCCTTTAGTAGCTTCCCGAGATCAGGCAGTCTCGGGAATGATTGCAAACCGTCAAAGTAGCGGAAATACTCGTAAACATCATAACCGTCAAAGTAGCGGAAATACTCGCAAACAGTTCGATATAGGGAATTGCCAACAAACCCCTATGTCACGACGACCACCTGTAGAGTGGCAGAAACACTCAAAACCCAAGTCAACACCAGTGCTTGCTAGCCCACTTCAGTGAAAAATGACCAAACTGCCCCTTGGGCCTTTTTCGAGACTTTCGGTCAAGATGACCATTTCGCCCCTAGGCATCCGAATGCCCCGGGAACCGCACCAGCTCTGAGTATCAAACCGGTAACGTCCTGAGAATACTTCTTATAGTATTCCCAACTTTCCTCTACCTTCTCGGATCATTTCGGGTCAGTTCCGGTAAACCCGGTACAAAATGACCGTTTTCCCCCTGGTGGGCCGGTCTCCTTTTCCGACCACACCGGCTCTGGGTGTCAAACCGGTAACTTCCTAAGAATGCTTTTTATAGTGTCCTCAAGCTTTCTTTGTCCTTTCGGATCGTTCCAAGTCAGTTTCAGTAAACCTAGTACAAAATGACCGTTTTGCCCTTGGTGGGCCAGTCACCTTTTCCGACCACACCGGCTCTAGGTATCAAACCGGCAACCTTTGGGAACATTCTGAATAATATTTTCAAATCTCGAGTCTTCTTACGGGATAGTTCGAGTCTGTCCCGGCAGCTTTCCGATCCAATTGACCGTTTTGCCCCTAAAGGCCTGGTCAACCCTTCCGACACATCCTATCCTCATTTTTCAAGTCAAATACCTCTGGGACACTATTCTAAGTGTTCCTGCCCTGTTCCAGCTCTCCGAGTCATTCCCGACCTCTTCAAATCAGTCCTGGACTTTTCAAAGTCACTCCTAGTGAAGCCAAGCTAAAAATCTAGTACAAGCGCCCAAATCTAGTCAAAGATACGTTGCTTGCCGACTTATAAACTTTCCTAATTGGCTGGCGCCAAACCAAGAATTGGCCTGACGCCACTCCTAGTGGCGCCAAGAGGAAAATTAGCCTGGTGCCATTGCAACAGGCGCCAGGTCTGTCCTATCTCTATAAATACAGAGCCTCTTCCAGCGTGAATGAGGTCCGCAAACTCAGTCTAAAAATCCTATATTTTGATATACAGAACTCATACACTCCCAAAACCCTAGTTCCTCTAGGTTTTCGAAACCCTAGCCACCATACACTAAACCCTAGCCTCCTATACACTCATACACAGTCCTATACACTTATACACTAGCTTTCAACGCTCCTTTGAAGACTTGAAGAGCTGCAATCTGAAGCTTGAAGATTGAAGACAACTTTTGAGGATTGAAGACGAAGATCAAGACGAAGACCGATGACAAGCAAGGCGCGAAAAATAAACAAGACACAAGGTAGGTTTTCGTTTTACATTTATGCACTTCCCCCTCTCTCTTCTCTCTCCTAACGCACTTGGGTTTTCTCTATTTTAATCCCCTATCTCTTTCCCCTCCTTTCTTTGCATGCTTGAAACAAGGGGACTCCCGGTCCATGTGTAGGATTAGACTATTAGAGGGTCACCGTGTCGGGGGCTTTCCTTTAGGCTAACTAGAGACCACATGGGTTCAGCCCCCTTGATTATGTGGTGAAGCCTAAACCTTGTATGTTCACGACCCCAAACTTGCATTGTGCATATCATGATTCTTGCATTCTTCCAAAAGTTGTTTTCAAAATCGTTTTAAGCTTGTTTTCAAAGTTGCATCAAAATCTCCTTTTTCAAAACATGTTTTCAAAATCACAATCCTAGGGTGATTCTAGCCTTTCCATGGCTAGGGTTGCTTTAGGAAAGTGTTACATTAAAAGTGACTTTTACGGTCCACATTTTCAAATCTTATTGTTTTCAAAGCCGCTTTCTTAAAGTGTTTCTAGCCTTCTTATGGTTAGAATCGCTTTAGGAAAGTGAGACATTTTTATACTTCCCAAAAACTCTCTTTTCAAAAATCTCTTCCTAAAAATCTCTTTTCCAACATGCTTTCCTAAAATCTCCTTTCCAAAGTTGTTTTCATAAACTCCCTCCAAAAATCTATTTTTCAAAACTCTGTTTTTCAACTCCTTTCTAAAATGCTCTCCTCAAAATTCACTTTCTAAGATCGCTCCCTAAAAATCTTTCCAAAAACTCTCTACGACAATCTTTTCCCAAAAATCTTTCTAAAAAAACTCTCTTTTCAAAATCTTCCCTCTAGAAACTTCTCTCTAGGATTTCCTTCCAAAAACTTGTTTCCAAAAACATACTTTGCAAAAACTCTTTCCTTGATGCCCAAGTCAAGCCCTAGAACCCACAATTAGGAAACCCTAATTTTCTTTCCAAAAACATGGTTTTCAAACTTGCCTTAAAACCTAGATTCCCAAAACCTCATATTTTCTACGTCAAAACTATACACTTCCAAATCTAGGGTTTCTAAAACTCTCTTTTCCAAATCTTTGTCAAATCAAAATCTTCCCTCTAGAAAACCAAATCCAATCTTCCCGTTTAGGAAACTAGATCCAATCTTCCGGTTTTGGAAACAAAATCAAACTTTCTCTTTTAGAAACAAAATCCAATCCCTTCCTAATCCAAATCTTTCCTACATCCAAATCCTTCCTAAACTTCTACTTTCCTAAATCTTAAGTTTCGAAAACTTGAATATAAAAATCTTTCCTAAATTTTAAAACTCAACTTCCACATCTTTCCTAATTCACCGTTTTCTTAATTCTACCCCCTTTCAAATCTTAACTGTCCAAATCTAAGTTTTCAAATCCCGCCTAAACTCAAACCTTTCCTAATTTTAAGATTTTCTAAAACTCAAATTCTAAAACTTTCTAAATCTTGAATTTTCTAAGTTTCAAATCTTTTTAAATTCCAAAGCTTTCTAAATTCAAAACTTTCCAATTTCAAAACTTTCTTAAAACGAAATGTTTCCTATTTCAAAACTTTCTTAATCCAACACTTTCCTAATTTGAAAACTTACCCAATTCGAAATCTTTCCTAAAATGACATTTTCCTAATTCGAACATTTCCTAATTCAAAACTTTCCTAATTTCAAAATTCTCCTAAGTTGAAAACTTTCCTAATTCCAAAACTTTCATATTTCGAAAACATTCCTAATTCGAAAACTTTCCTAAAATGACACTTTCCTAATCCGAACCTTTCCTAATTCAAACATTTCCTAAATCCAATCTTTTCTAATCTTCTAAATCTTCCAAGTCCAACATTCGAGTCAAATCTTTCTAAATCTCAAGTTTTTTCTAAAATTCTCTCTTTCCTAAGTCTAGGTTTCCTAAAACCAAGTTTTCCAAAGTCAAGTCTTTTCAAATCTTTCAATCAAAGTTCAATCTCTCAATCTTCCAATCCAATTTCCAATTCAATCTCTTTCTTCCAATCAACTCTTCTATCTCTAATCGGACTCTTGTCCGAACTACGACCGACCTAATTCCTCCAAAAGGATACGTAGGCAACCTCATGGGTGCGGTGACAACTTTTTTCAAAATTTCAAATTCCACAACCTTTTTCAAATCTCAAATTCCACAACATCTTTCAATTTCTATTTCTACAATTTCTTTCCAATTTTCAATTCTACAACATTTTTCAAGTTTCAAATTCCATAACTCTTTTCAAATCTCTTTTCAATTCCAATTTCAAATCTATCTTTTCAAATCTCTTTTTAAATCAAATCAATTTCTTTTCAAATTTTTTTCCAAATCTATTTTCAAATCTATTTCCAAATCAAGTCTCCTTTCTTGCACTTGCATATCATGCATCATGTTAGTTTATTTCCAAAAACTCTTTCTCAAAGTGTATAGGATTGAACATTAGTTAGTTAAAAACTCTCATAGGTGAATCTAGGGTAGATTGACATGTAGGTACCAAAAGGGCGGGGTAGGGTGATGGCTTAGTGCGTCTTCCCTACACGTAACCAACCTCCAAATCTAGATCACTGATTTCAAAGACCAAAACGGAGTTATTTTTCAAAAATTGCTTAAATGTTTTCTAAAGGTTGCCAAACAACCTGTTTTTCTTAAAAACCCTCTCTTGAGGAGATGTTTTCAAAATTATTTTCCAAAACCCTAAGTGTAGTTTTTGGATTATGCTTAGTTTTTAGGTGACCTAACTCACCTTAATCAAGTTAGGTGGCGACTCCAAGTCTTTTCTAAAAACCCTTTATTCAAATCAATTTTCAATTCAAACCTAATGGCACTCATTCTTCTAGGAGGGTGAGTTCTAACAAGAGAGTACAGCATTTTTTTCGCTTATGTATGTATTCCTCAAGTGCAAAAAATCTGGGCGCGACAGGTTGCCAAGTAGACAATGGGCAATTAAACAGTAAAGTCTCTTAATGACCTCCTCAACATCAAATTCAAATAAGGCGAATCCAAAGACTCAAGAGTAGTTTAGGATCTCAAATCTAAAAGCAAATAGGTGAAAGCCATAGGAAAAATGTTCTCCCTTCCTCTATTAGAATGTACTTCGAGACTCTTGTATTCAAACTCAAAGTTCAATGTACTCCTCTACTTTTTGTAAATAAATGAATGTAGGTTCTCAATCAACCATAAGGTATCTATGTACAGGGGCAGACCCCCTATCTTAAAAAAGTGAGTCAGATGCATCATGTTTAGTCTCACTCTCAAGAATGGACACCCCTAAAATATGTATTGCATAAAAGCACTCTAAATACCAAAAATTAATTTGTCGCTTGTGTCCCTATTTTTCTTTTATTTCTTTTTCTTTCACAAAGACTACACCATGAAAGTCATCATTACTCCAAAAAAAGATCAGCATCCACCTAAAAACCCAATCATCACCCAACACAGAGATTTACTAGAGGCAGCCAACCCTGATGACATATCCCTGGTCTCACGAAAAGAAGTCAACGAGATGAGGACTAAGATCGACAAAATGTTCAAGCTCATCTAGCTATGGCAATAAAAGATGCTTCTTCAGCCTCATCATCATCCACGGTCTTCCCCAAGACTCTGAAATTGCCAACCCAAGAATAGTGCTTCAATCTGACTTAATGGGGAAAAGTAAAGAGGACTTCAAGGGGACCAACATCAAAGAAAAAGAAACTATACTGCTCTTACATGCTGTGAGAAAAGCTCCCCTTGACCCTCTTAGTTTGAAAATCCAAAGACTGGAAGACTCATTGTGAAGCCTCCATGGCCATGACACCTTTGGGCTTACCTTTTACGACGAGTTATGCTTCTTCCTAGATCATCCAAGATCGGCCAAGTTCAAAATGCTCAATTTTCAGAAGTATGATGGCACCGGTAACCCTATAGCCCATCTTCGCCTTTATGCTGGGGCATTAAGTTGTCATGGAAATGATCAAAAACTCCTCATGCAACTGTTCCAATATAGTCTCACTGGATCCGCCCTGTAATGATTCACCTGACTCAACCTAAGGAAGATTACAACGTGGATCGAACTAGTTAATGTATTCAAGGCCCAATATCATCACAACAGAGATCTCACTTCTGACCAGTGGTCCTTGATGACAATGAGTAAGGGAGAGAAAGAAAGTTTCAAGAGCTATGCCCTTAAATGGAGAGAAGCAACAACACAAGTCAATCCCCCTCTAGAAGAAAAAGAATATGTTCAACTATTTGTACATACATTTCAACGTACATACTATGAAAACCTCTACACAACTGTGGGGAAAAGCTTTTTCGAGCTTATCATGCAAGGGGAGATGATAGGGAATGGTCTCAAAACGAGAAAGATTACAGATCTCTATGCAAAAACTAGAGAGAGTTTCGCTAACATAGCCAAGAAGGTGGCTACTACAAGGGGGTAATCAAGAAAGAGAGTGAGGTGTCAGCCATCTTGCCCATTCAACCACCACAATACCGTCCAGCATTTCAATCACATCCTATATTACCCATACCTACTTTAACTATGCCTATTCAAGCACCTAACGTTGGCCCTACTGGGGCACGACCCAACTTCAATAGGCCAGTCCAACGCATCCACACCGTTGATACCTTAGCCTACACTTAGACAGAAACCTACCATAACCTTCTAAAGAACAATATACTGAAACCCATACGGGCCCATCCGTTGCCAAGCCCTTTACCTCTGACCTTTAATGGCACCCTCACTTGCGAATACCATTCGGGTGGCCAAGAGCATGACACGGAAAGCTACTTCTCCCTTAAGCATAAGATTCAAGATCTGAAAGGTAATAAGACCATTAACATACAATCGGTGAACCCTACTCCTACTCCTAATATGACCACAAACCCTTTACCGGATCACACTGTTAACTTGATACTAGAAAAAATAGAAGAAGATGATGAACCAGAGAATTTTATGATCAAAGATTGGGAAATTGTTGAAGAAAGTGCTTAGGAAAAAGAGTTGCCACCATACCTGGTTTCCTCCCATGACTTCAACAAACCTCAAGCTGCTTTTGATTGGCCCATTGTCGAACTCAAGGAACAATAGGATTCCTCCCTTGGGTGGGAAGATAAACCTAAGCCTGCCCTGGTCGGCCGTAATACAATTGAGGAGAATAGGGTAACCCCATGCCCCATTTACCTTTATAATCCAAACAAGACTCAAGATCAGTGAGAGCTCCCACTTTTCTTCTTGCACCCTAAATAAAGCACACCAGATGAACCATGGGCAGAAACTAAGTATGAGAGAAAGGGATGGATTCCGGCTGAACCAAAGATCCGTTCAAAATCGTTCAAGCTGGAGGGAGGCAAGCTAGCCAACCTATTGACCGAAGAAACCAATAAGGAGGCTGATAACTAGGCCATCACTATCAGCACACCCAGAACCCAAAAAGAAGCACCCGCGTACTTTGGTTAGTCTATAAATCTAAGCGACGGATGGAGTAACGAAGACGTGGGCATCATTCCAAAACCTTACTATGAGGGTTCTCTTCAAAGCATACAAGAGGGGGTATTCTCACTCATTTTTTTTTCTATCCCTTTTATTTTCTGTCTTTAAATTTATGTTTGCATTTGCATAAGGACCTTATGCTTGTGGTTAAAATAATAAAGAGATAGTTTTCTATTCAACTATTGTTATCTCATACTCATGTGAATGGTGAATGCTTTCCAAAAGGGGTGCGTTCTATCTTTTGAAAGATATGACTTGAAGATTATGATAGCATGAGTTATCTACTCGCCAAATGATCAACTTTCTAAAGAGAGGGAGGATAAGGATGAGTGAGGAAACCACCCAAAAGGTAGCACTTATAAGACACCAAAGCTAAGCGATGGGTAGCTAGACTATCAAACTGAAAGGGAGCCATCTTTCATTTTTCAGAACAAAAAAATGTTTATACTCCCTTTGCTCGCCCCACTAGAGCTATGCAGAAAGCGAAAAATTTCTAGTCAACCTCGATCCAAAACCATTCCCTCATATTGGGGCAGACAGATAACTAAGGTCTCAACAAAGAAAGTCACTTATCTTTCATCAAGCTAAAGCAACGTGAAGACTTTATAGATCAAGCAACCTATTCAAAATGAAAAGAGACTCTCATTTCAATTCCTATACAATCAAAAGCAACCATTGTTAAACCTATTAAGCCAGCTATGTTCCTTCCAAGGAAACCACAACCTAGGGATCACTGCCCACAATGGGTTTAAAATGAAACACTAAGAGAAAATATATCTATGAAAAAGGGGTTGTAGACATGTCCATCTCACAAAAAGAAAAAAATAGATAAGAAAAAGGAAAGCAAAAAAAAGGAGTTATCAAAGGGTAAGCAAAAACAAAAAAACCTCCATTAGAGGGTCGACAAGCAAGCCATAAGAAAGGGCGACTCATTTCATGCCATCTTGAAAAGCATGTAATAAAAGGAAAGAAGGGAAATCTAAAGGTGATTCTAGGTGATAAGGAGGCCCAATAGAACCAATAAGTTTGAGCTTTTACTTTTTCTTGCAAAAATCCAAAACCATGGCCTATATTACAACCTTAATAAAGTCCTCTTTGATTGAAAAGGGATTGCTTAATCCAAATGAGTCGGACATGTTGCCAAGGCAAAGAAAGGATAGAAAGGACAAACCTCCACTGGAAGACCGACCAAGGATGGTGTGAATCTAAACCGTACTGAAAGCAACATCAAAATTGAGCCTGCATATCCATTTGATTCTCAAAACCCCATAACTTAGCCTCTATTACTGTCTAAAAACAAAGCCTCCCCGGATTGAAGGACTGGCTGCTCATCACTTTGCCAAAGTTCAGATAAGTTGTTGCCTAAGCCCCCGAGGGTTGAGAGTTCAAGTCAAATGATCCCAAACACTAACTCAAAGTAGAAATTCAGAGTCGATCAAAAGAATGAGAAAGGTACAAAATGCTATCATCCGATCAAGGTAGGGTTACGTCAAAGGAGAGGCCAAACCCCTGAAAAGGAAGGAGTTGCCATTTCGAGGATACAAAGCTTGACAACACCCCATCCATTTTGTTAACTGGCGTGTTCCTCACATGTGCATGCGTTTTTATAAAAATTTTGGCATGAGCTTTGCATACATGGGACATAACTCCCTGTAGAAACAGAAGTCACCAATGCAGTTTAATATCATCTCTACAACATGTAATAAACATACATCATCAACATTATCCCTGTTTAACATCTGTTCATATATCTAGCTATCTAAATCATAAACATCCATCCTGTTTAAAGATTACAAATAAAATGGACTCATAAAAGAATTAAAATGTATGTCCAAGACATGGTGCAGAAGGAAAGCGGGGCCTATGACAAGCGACACCCATCAAGGGTCAAAATCAATGTCTGGGTTAAAATCTCCAAAACCTAACTTAAGAGAAGACGGCCGACTACTAGAAGCACCAGCATCCTACAAGGAAGAAGAACTTGAATCAGCAAAGCAAATAGATAACTAAACAAAGCTAGAATAAAATAAAGAAAGGACAA
Source organism: Euryodendron excelsum (assembly GCA_033060915.1). NCBI lineage: Eukaryota > Viridiplantae > Streptophyta > Magnoliopsida > Ericales > Pentaphylacaceae > Euryodendron > Euryodendron excelsum. The sequence goes on along the minus strand of CM065394.1, from coordinate 14,086,732 downwards.
CATACCCCACCACCTCCCATCTGAGCGAACCGTGCGGTCAAAGCAAACACCTCAGCATGGTACTGGTCCATCTCCATCTAGAACTGGTCCCTCTAAGTCTGGTACCAGTCTCTCTAATCCCTCATGGCAGCAAACTCGGTCTGAGGTACATATCCTCTAGCCCGACGCCACAAGTCTACTACCTCCTAGCCAACAACATAACCTCCGACTACCACCTTGAACTAGCTGAAGGAACCTATGGAGTGAGCTCCAAAATGTGTGGCATAGTCAGTCTCTAGAGGAAGCAAAAAACCAACACTTGGCGATGCTCTAGATACAAAATAGGGAGCCTCTCTCCTAAAGCTCCAAACATATACTCAGGAGGATCCCCAGCTGACCAGAACTCCTCATGGAACTGCCACCAATGCCGGTCTCCCAAATAGGACTCCCAGGACTTATTACTCAGAAAGGAAATCCTCACCAAGGACATCGAGACCAGATACTTGACTAGCTCATAATGAACTGATCCCATAAAGGGTCGCCAGGTCATATTTCTCGCCTCTATCAACTCCAGGTTTGCCTATATCGTCACGAAGTTGGTGATCTCAAATCGGTGGGCCATCTGATCACGAGCCCATCTCAAGGCCCGAGGATAAAAGTCAGTCTCTACTACCTCTAGAACATGAACCGGCAAGTACTCATAACTCCACTAGACTAGAAAGGGCCAAAATCCGATCACACTGCCCTAATAGGAGGAAGTCTGGACATGCATAGATCTAAGGAAGTAACCAAAAGAGAAAGACCCCCAGTCCAGCTCTAACAAGGCTCCCAAGTCGACTACCACACTCACCAATCTTAAAGGGACAATCGACTTCTTGTTGTTGCAGAAGCAGCTAAAAATAATGTATAGAACCAGTCTTCACCTCATAATATCTCACTGCTCAGGTGGTGGCTTAACAGAAAAGTTACTCTCATCCTGACTAGGCTAAGACACAGGAAAGGCAAAACGGTCAAGAAGCTGCAAGTCCTATAAAGTACAAGCCTCAACTCTATTCACTAGCTACAAGGTGATCTGACGGCCGACAAAAGAAAGCCCCGTGATAGTGGCCCAGTCTAACGGAGTAGGACCTAGCTCAAAGCTTACAAAATGGAAGGTCCTTGTCTCGCCAAACCATCCCTTAATTAGTGCCAATAATAAATGGTGGTTTAGGCGGTTTGCCTATAATCCTATGAATACCCCGAATCCAATCTCTTCCAGAAAGGCGAGGTAGGATGGAGTGGCTTGTTGCATAGTACTAAAAGCCTAGTGGACGACCCCTTTAAATGATGTATGTACATGGGAAGGGGCCAATTGCTACTGAGAATATACACTGGGATGATGGGCTAAGTCCCATAATGGAGAAATGTTTGGTACCTCTAGAACCCCCAAATTCGCATCTGTCTGCCTCCGCCATGTAGAGGCCCTACCATAACCAATCACACGGTCTCCTAGGCTCGGGGCCTCATCCTCAACATCCATCTCTCCCTCAAAGGTTGGCTCGACTGGAGGAAAGGGTCAATCGGAATCATACTCCCTGTCCCGCTCTGACTAAAGGAAGTCTTGCTCATTGATCTACAATCGCCTCTAGACTGACTAAAACTACCAACGAAATTTGTGCATGCCCTTGCCAGACCGATGTCTCCGCTCAGAACCGTCATCACAGGCATTTGCCATCTTGAAAGTCAAATCAAGTTAACAAGCATCAATATATAGTATATGAAATTCAAGGGAAAAGAGGTACAAAAAAAGAAAACAAAGAAAAAGAAAGAATGACATAGCAAAGTCTATTATATCAATCATCAAGATTCTTAAAATTTTTCCTTTAAAAGTTTATTTCAAAATCAATTCCTAAGGTTCCTTAATCTTTCCTTCCAAAAGCAATTTCAAAATCAAGACCTAAAGTCATTTTCAAAATCAAGAAGTCATTTTCATTTTTAAAATCAAATCTCAAAGGTTTCATTCAAAATCCATTTCAAAATTTTTCTAAGCCTCTTTTTCAAAAGGTTTCTATTCCAATCAAGTTTTAAGATTTTTCATGTTTTCTTTCAAAAGTTTTCAGGAGTTATAGAGGTTTTCTAAAACTTTTTCCTTCAACAAGTCTTATTCAAAGTCTTTTTCAAGGTTTCAATTCTCAAAACTCTTCCTTCCAAAATTTCTATCAATTTCAAAGTTCTTTAAATTCAAAATCTATTTTCAAAGGTTTCTTAAACTTTTCCTCCAAAATTTTTATTCAATATCCATTTTCAAAAGTTTCATCCAAAATCAATTCTCAGCGGTTTTAAAACTTTTCCTTCAAAAGTTTTATTCAAAGTCCATTTTCAAAGATTTTCCTAAGCTTTTCTTTCAAAGAGTTTTATTCTAAGACCCCCCACCCCCAAGTTTCTCGGGGTCTTCTCTAGCAAAAAGGCCCCATCTTCAAAGCTTTATATATTTTACCTTCAAAAAGATTTCATTTCAAAAATTTCTAATTTTAGAAAATTTCAACGAAGTCTCGTTTGTAAATGATCCCTACAATGCCAAAAATGCAACAACAAAACACAAATCGTACACCCACGATATCACAAGTGCATGTCACGGACAAACATAAGAAAACCTGTGCACATTTTCAAGATCTTTAAATTTTTCAACAAATGTTCTATTTTCTAAAAAAATCCAAGGTTTTTCAAAATTGTTGCAAAAACTTTTAAAACTACTTCAAATATTTTCTAAAATATCCTCCTATTTTTCTAAACACTTAACTCAATCAAGTCGATCAATTTCTCAATTTTTTTATTTTTCAAGCATTTTTTAATTTTTTGAAAAATTCAAAATTGAAAAATTTTTTGAAAATTAAAAATTTCATATGGTTGTTCAACACATTTTTTTTACGACACGTGGTGTAAAAATCTAGCCAAGAAACCCAATACCCAAAGCTGTAGGAGCAATTTTTCAATTTCTGTAGAAACTCACTTTATATAAACATGCAAAAACTATTCAAACAAGCATGAAAATGAAGAAAAATGTATTGTAGAAGCTTCTAGTAATTTTTTTATTTTTATCTATTTTTCTAAACCAAGAAGTTACAATATCCCTAATACTATTTAGACTACCACTAAGATTACTAAGATTTTCTGATTTTTTATCCACATGTAAAATATGTTTATATTCGTCTTCTGATTTGTTTATCCAGTTACTTATGCAGTCTATTTTTTCTACAAGTTCGCTTGCCATCTTAGACTCCTACTGGTACTTAAGACCTCCTATTCAACTGTTTCCAATGCCTAAAATCGATTCTGAAACTGTCTTAAGACTGTACTTAAGCAAGCAGGCAAATACAGGATATGGATTGCCATTGACCCGCCAACAATTACAGTTTGCACTTTCATATCAACGGCCGGCATATCCCGCAGGATGGCCCATCTTGCATACTCCAAATGTTCTTTCAATAACACTTCTCAATGAAGAGTGTATTTGATTGAATGCCTCGTTTTCAATATTGGGTGGCTTTCCTAGATGAAACTCTTGGAAGTGATATTGTTCTCCCTTGTATGGGGCAAGATATCATTTCTTATTTGGATAACCAGTATCGACAAGGTAGTATTTATCTACAATGTAAGTAAAATTCAACCTTATTGAAATAAAATTGAAGAAAAAAATCTAACAACATACCACCTTGTGGATGTAAAAAGTACTTGTTGGGGTCTATTACAACATTGTAGAAGACATGCATGTCATGCATGATACCTCACATCCAACATATACAAAAGTGAAACACATGTCAAAATCGCACACTGTAAGAATGTTTTGTGTGTGACAACCTTTCTTACCAAAATACAGTATCGCATCCTCTTGTCGCAACCTAGCGTGGACATATGTCCCATCCAATGCCCCAATATAGTCCTATTAAAATATGCAAGTCAGCCAGCTTCATTTGATAGGTTGAATAATTGGAACTTTAAGAAACATACCTTAAATGGATGATATTTCTAATTATTGGTAATGTATGGGTGGACATAGTTCTAATCAATAGTTGGCTGACAAACATGAGCCGCCATATTTTTAACAACTTTCAAAACATAATAAAAGTGTTGATTAATTGTTTCCTTAGAATGTTGAAAACATTCCTATGATTCTCGATTACTTAACCCCTTCCCTATCGTACATAAGAAATGGCTACACTCTCCTCAACTGTTAACCCTTTCTTAGGTACCTGCAGTTCATATTTATTCACTAGTTCCCACAAAATTTCAAAAAAACGTCACTTTCCATACGAACATTTTCATGACAATGCCTGTCATGGCTAGTCAGCAATTCCATCACCCAATCGTACCCTATTAGTGCTGAGGTGCGACATGGCATTTTATCAACATACGACATGTGATACTGTTGAAAACAATCAAAACTAGATTTAACTAACATATTCGTCAATGTTCGTCGGCGCCTACCGTAAAGTATTGTAGCTTTGACACTACTAGAGCTGCCAAATCCATTTATGTTATTGTAGTGGTTCATCCTCACTCATGTGAATGAATTCTAAACCACCTACAAATATAAGATAATACAACCATTATCATCCCACTTTGACAACTGTGGATAACATAGTGTATTACATACTGCCTACATTATCAATCTTATTGCACTAATGGGTGTTAGCTCTTATCATATATATAACCTGTTAATTATAATGCGCTTAAATTATAGTCTCTATGGTCGAAAATCATAACTAAAATTGAAAAACAACAAATCCAACAACAAAAACAACAACAACAACAATCACAAGTCCATTATCCAACAACCACAACTCTATCATCCAACAATAACCAAGACCAACAGCAATCATCCAATAGAAAAAAGAAAAAACATTCATGACCAACAGCAACCATTACAAACACAGATTAGTAACCAGGAGGAGGAGGTGATGGGTAAGAATAGGGATGTGGGGGCCCATAAGGAGAATGCATTGCAGAACGCTCTTGTTGCAGCCAACCATGGTGGATATCATCATTAGGGGGGCCCATAAACACTTCCTTGTTTACAAGGACTATGATTAGCTTTAGGGCAATCATGTTCAATGGATCACCAAGTGTCAACCCAGGTATTGTACCCAATTTCTCAAGGTAGTCAGCAATTGTAGCATTATGGGTGTCAGCATATTATTTCACAGTCAACTCACTTCCCTAACTATCCACCATATCGAGCTGCGGTCCATTGTTCAACTAATACGTGCAGTTCCTAAAATTTTCTTCTTCTTACTCAAAGGCTTCTTTGTCAAATGTTTATCCACCCTTTTTGCGGCCTAGCACCTTTTCTCCTGAAGTTCCACCAGAAGGCCCACTATCTTCCATTGTCAAGTCAGTCACCTCACATTGTCACAACTAGTACAATCATGGTCGATGTCTCCATTACTCTCATCAAGGAGACCAATCAAAGGCAAACTCTCACCAAGAGTTCATTATGTCTTCCCAGTTGATGACAACCTTTCATACACTATCTCCATTAACTCCTCATGCTCTATGTATTTGTCTCTGAATCTTGCACAGTGCTTATGCATCTGCAAAGAGTTAGTGAAAATAAATGAATCAATACATAATGACAAGTAACGAAAGTTTAAAAAAAATTATAGTTTATGGATTGAAAGAAAAAGAAAAAAACATAACATGTTCATAATATAACTAATGTAATAAGTATATATAACATAGCATGAGTAGTTAAATAGAGATAGATAGTACCGCAATCATTTTATTCCGCCAGTAATCTGGAGCAGTATAGGTTTTCCTATCATCGTCCCAACCAAGTCCGGTGCAACCATGATTAGGATTTTTTTGAAGTTCATCCATACAGTCCAGTCTTTTTTCAGTGTCTCGTACTTGTTCTTCATTTGCTTTGATCATGAAACTTTTGTGTAATGTTGAAGTAGTCCTCCATTACACCTTAATACCCCTTGTTACTCAAGTACTGATGTGGCCTATTGCCCTTTTTGATTTGAAAAATGATACACTGTAGGAAGATCTGTATACTCTTTGAATCCCAACTTGCTTTGGATGGTTCCACATTGAGTGGTTGAAAGTGCTTTGGCCTTCTACAATTCTCATTGCGTGGAGGCCGAGCTCTGTGTGAAGTTTGTTCAACCATTTGACTATTTTTATAACAGTTAATTAACATACATTACAATTTTGGAAATGAAAATATTCACATTAATACAATAAAACCTGACAATAATGAACTATCTAAGTCCGATACTAAAAAATCAAATACATACTGAGCATTATTACATACATAATAGTAAGATTGTGATAAGTGCAAACATTACAAATAGAACTACTTTAACGACACATAAAGTTTGTTGCAGTTGGTCTATATCAGCTTGCAACTTTATGATCATATCATAACTTAAGTATACCATATTTGAATTATTTGCTTCAGTTGCATTACGTGTCCCATGAGTTGGTATGTGACTGGTTGTTTGGTCACACCAACCAATCCAATTACCACATATCTGATGTATGAGGTATAAGTGTTAATGTTATGTACAATAAAACATTAATGTAAAAATTTGAGAAACATATTATGATTTAAACTCACCATTAGACAATGACAAGAGTAGTTTGCTCATCTTGGATTATGTTTTGATCTAGATATCTTGACAATGCAATAACCAAAATCACATTTGCACATCCTTGGTGGTCATGCAGATGTGGCAGTGGATGCATGGGATGTCATATTATCTATATGATATATGGATGTATTATGGTCATGGTCACAAATTAAAATGTAAACATGCAAAAACAAGGTAAGGAACAATAACATATTACAGCTGATATGTAAGAGACAAGCAGAGAGAGTCGTACAAGGTATAAGTCTTTGTCTCCCATCCATGATAGCATTTAGCAAATGATAAAAGAACATGATTATCCACAACAATCTCTTATCAAAAAATTTTAAGTAAAAGGATTAATATTGAAAACATACAAGAACATGATAGCATTTAACAAAAAGTTGACCCTAAACATCCACTACAAGAAAGAATAAAAAAAAAAAAAAGTTGATAGTCACATTATTGTTGAAAACGAAATCCCAGCATATCTCACAAGCCACAGCCTTGGGACATGTCAGTTGGTTTTCAGGTTTGGTGATCAAAAACCAAATCTAATTGCAACGTAAATTTCAATGCAAACAAAAACAACACAACTTTGAATCTAATCCCCATACCAGGCTTAGTATTTGTACCCTATTTATATTACAACTACAGGGGTGAGAGTAACCAAGGAATTTGTGATTAAATGAAGTTTAAAAGCACAAATCAAGAAGTTGTTAGCTAAAGACACTATTGTTGACGTTTACAGGCTCTTCAAATGCATTCACAGGGTGTGAGAATATGTAAAAAGAAGATCAATAAACCAAATTTCTAAATTTATAAAACACACCTAATTATTTGATGGCCTAATTAAACATAGAAGAGTACGAGAATACAAGATCAATAAACCCAAAAGTCCCAACTGATACACTAATGAAAGCCCATAAACCCAAATATCTCTATAATTGTAACCCCAAGTACATGTACGTATTTTTAATAAACTTTGAGGATCAAGATGAAGACTGAAAAAATCCCCCAAGAAACGTAACAAATTCAATCTAAATTTGAAACCCTAATTCGATAATGAAAGAACTAGATCTAACATCATTTTTCCACCAACTTTAATTAATATACACATGTAACATCACCTTACTAAACCATCAACGAAAACTCCCAACAAATTCAATCTAATTTGAAAGCCTAATTCGGTAATTTCTAAACTAGAGCTAACATTATTTCTCCAGCAAATTCAATTAACATGCACATATAACAATACCTTACTAACCTTAAACCAAAACCCCCAACTTAAAACCCCAATAAAAATTTCACGATGCAACTTTATATACAATACATCACACAACAAATCATTGAAACCCATGATGACAGAAGACGGGACACACCAGAGGGAAGAGATCTTCACACCGGAGGTACTGATTGGTGACCGAAGCAACAGCAGAAGCAGCAACAGCAACCTTGGCGTACGCTGGAGCTCCCTTGAGCAACGAGAAAATTCGTGTGGTGGATGCCAGATGATGCTATCCATTGATGGTTTTATAGTGGGATAAGTCATGACAATATAAAGATGTGTAAGGGCAAGATTGTAGCTTTGCTCATTTCATTAATTAAACTGTAGCTCCGCTATAGTGGAAAAAGCCCAAAAAGCTAGGTTAGGCTAGCTTTTTGCTTTCAAGCTTAAAAAAAGCCCACAAGCAACGACCTAAAAACTTCATCCCAAATGGGTTGGGCTTATCCAATAGCTTTTAAGCAAACAATTGGTTGCATAAGCCCAACCAAACACAGCCTCAGTGCATTTAGCTAAATTTTTTAGATTTTGGCTATTTCTCAAATTAAACTTTCAGAGTTGTTGGTTTTTTTTCCAGCCAAGATAGAATTTGTTGTTTCAGTTGAAAAGCTATTTCTCTGATTAAGCGCATAGACTTTGTGTTTTCCTTGTACAGCACATGGGTCTCAAATGAATTGGGGGCTGGGCACCCACAAGTTGCACGTTTGGTTGTGTGTTGTCTTTGTCATGGCCATTATTAGGGCATTTTGGTAGGAGCAATCCTAATAATGATACGTAACATCTGGGGCTATGCTCACAGTAATGAAATAGAAGTGGTCAGAGATGTAGCAACAATGATGCCGATCCTTGTAACATCCAATTTCATTGATCGACTCCAATGTGTTCTTTCAGGTCTTCTCTTCATTTATCTTTCATTTTAACTCCTGTTAAACTCTCAACAAATAGGTAGTTCAAGTTTTAGTTCTCGTCTATATGGGAATTTTTTATTGTCAAATCACGGCAAAAGAAAAACCTTAACTTCAGGATTGGTACGAGGGAATAGGTTGGGAATTCCAATTTTCTTGCTTGGTAGTATCATTTGAGGTGGGGATGGTCATTTTTTCATTCCATTCCCTCATGGACTTACAACATAAGAGAAAGAACATGAAGAATAGGAGAAGAGGAAAGAGAGAAAGGTTTGGGGGTGGTGGGGGAGTGTGGAGAAGGGTGGCGGGGGCAAAGTAGGTGGAATGGTAGTGAGGGCAGATTGAGGAAGCAGAGAGAAGCTGGTGAGAGACACAGAGAGAGAGAGAGAGAGAGAGAGAGAGAGAGAGAGAGAGAGAGAGAGAGAGAGAGAGAGAGAGAGAGAGAGAGAGAGAGAGAGGCACAAGTGGAATGGTAGTGAGGGCAGAGGGAGGAAGAAGAAAGAAGCTGGTGAGGGAAAGAGAGCAAGAAAAAGAGAGAGAGAGAGAGAGAGAGAGAGAGAGAGAGAGAGAGAGTTGGGTTCCTCTCAATCTCTCCATTCAATTCCAATATCTAAATTGGGCAAACAAACATTAGACTTGAAATGGTCATTCTGTTCACTCATTATCCATCTTGGTACTTAAATAATGGAGTGGGCGACATTATTCCATTCCATTCCATTCGCACCTTGGTTTTATTCCCACAAAGTTCAATTATATTCTAGTTAATCTAACTATAACTCCCAGTTTGCGGCCCCCGACCCCCACCCCCCCCAACAAAATAAAAAACTGACATGGGAACACGGTTTGAGCCTCACAAGGTACTTATTTGAAACTTGTCCTATGGATGTTGATGAGGCTAACTTGGTCTGTGCTTGCTGTTAGTTTAGGCACTGTTGGAGGATGCGGTAATGTTCCAACTATTTTCTTCATTGTTTAGGCAAAGAAGGCAACAAAACGAGTCTATGCATCTGTAATCCCTGTGGATCTAGTGTCATAATACTCATAATACTCATGAAATGCTACAGCAATACAACAGAGAAGCTTCTGCGCCTGATTAGGCATCAACAAATGGGTGGTATTGAACTATTGATAGTTGAAAGTTGTGGCCTGTTAATGAATCAGAGAACTTCATTGCCATAGCAGTATAGTCCTCCCGATATACAGTTTTATTAATACAATTGGTTGTACTTATTGGAATCACCAAGGATTGAAGTGGCAGCAGACTCACAGATCTGGTGAAATCTCTTGTGAACTTGTTAATAGATTTATAGCATTATTTACAAAGAAGAATTTTCCTTCTTGTGTGCTCGAAAGGCTGTTGAAGCATCAGATTTGATAAGCAAAAGGACTTCATGAAAGCAAATTCTACCACTATTATTAGTTGTGTTTCGATGCAGTTATTATTCTGGTTGTGTATCAAGATTCATACTTGAGATTCTCAGCTCATTTTTTTTTTTTTTTTTTTTTTGGGCCAGTGTAGTGAATCTGTCTTACAAAATCAAAATTCTAGTAAACTCCTTTCTTGATCCTGGTAACCTAAATCCCCAAGAAAGTGCAAGAAAAAATAAAGAAAATTGGAGAGGAAAAAATCAAACGATGTATGCATATATTTATATGTATGTTTCTGTATTGTATCCAATGCAAATTGTTACAAAACTGGCTAAGAAGAAGAGTTGATTTTCTAAGAACAAAAAAGTTGATTTGATATTCAGTGAAAGGAAATGCTCAGAAGCCACAAATTTTTTGACTTCTCCCTTCATTCCCTTCCAGTAAAAACTCATTCCAAGCCCTTTGAGTGCGCGATCTATCCCTGAATGACCTGGTGAGCTACTCTTTCAAGGCTAGCTCAACCCCAATTACCAGCTTGCCTTTGTGAGTCAACAGACCTTGATGCCATCCAAATTTTGGGTGGGCCTTACTTTGTTTCCAAATCCTGAATGATAGTCTGCAGTTCAGGATCCAGTCTCCAACTCTCCTTAACCTCCTACATCCAATATTCTTGAATAGAGGTGATGGCTAAGAGGCTGCCTTCAACCCCAGCTGCTCGAGACAAGGCATATGCAACTTTATTTTCAACACCTGCCTTATATCTGATGTCATAATCATAACCAAGTAACTTGGTGATTCACTTCTGCTATAAGATACTTGTGATTCTTTGCTGAAGCAGGTATTTGAGACTTTGATGGTCAGTTTTAATAACGAAGTGTCTACCAAGCAGGTAATGCCTCCACTTATTAATAGCCACCACTATTGCCATCAATTATTTTTCATAGGTAGACAAACCTAAGTTCTTTGGGGCTAATGCTTTACTCATGTAGGCAATAGGCCTCCCCTTCTGCATCAATACAACCCCAATGCCACGACCTGAAGCATCACACTCAATTTCAAATTCTTGAGTATAATCAAGCATGGCCAAAACTGGAGTAGTTGACATTGCCTATTTGAGCTTTCCAAAAGCTAGTTTGCCTCCTCACCCCACCAGAAAGGATCCTACTCGAGTAGATTAGTCAGTGGTGCACACATTTGCCCATACCCCTTTACAAATCTTAGATAATAACCTGTAGGACCCAAAAATCCTCTTAATGATTTTAGTTTAGTAGGTCTTGGGCAATTCTGCATACATTTGATTTTTTCTGCATTAGCCGGGACCCCAGTTTCCCCAATAACATGGCCCAAATACTCCACTTCTTTTCTTCCAAACGCACATTTGGATCTCTTCACAAATTGCTGATGACTTTTTAAAATATCTAAAGCCACCCTCAAGTGCTGAAGATGCTCCTCCCATGATCTACTATAGATAAGTATATCATCAAAAAATACGAGAATGAATCTTCTTAAGTGAGCCTTGAAAATCTCATTCATCACATTCTAGAATGTTGCTAGAGCATTGGTGAGGCCAAAAGGCATCACCAAAAGCTCATAGTGCCCTTGATGGATTCTGAATACAATCTTAGGAATGTCCTCAGTGCTAACTCTTATCTGGTGATAGCCCGCTCTTAAATCCATTTTAGAAATGAATCTGGAAACATGTATTTCATTAAGAAGCTCATCTATAACAGGTACAGAAAATTTATCTGTAATGGTGATCTTATTTAGTGCCCTGTAATCGATGCATAACCTCCATGAATTATCTTTCTTTTCAACTAACAGAACAGAGGATGAGTATGGACTTATACTGCCTTGAATAGTCCCAGCCCATTTCCTTCACTATCCTTTCAATCTCATTTTTCTGAAAATGAGGATATCAATAGGAACTTAACCAATACGCCGAAAGACCTAGGTCTTACACTTGTTGGGTTGCTATCATTTTGCAAGGTGATTCTACGATCTTGAGGTCTGGAAGGGGGTAATTCCTTTGGTTCTCCAGACAGGTCATTGTACGCCTCAAGGAGTTGCTGTAAATCTAGAGGTCCTCATTGTCTATCTCCTCTGGTTGAACCATACATAGTTGAGTAATCACTCCTTGCTGGCTTTTTCCCATTAACTTCCCCATTTGCTGACTTCCAATTAAGTGGACTTCTCCATTTTGACAGCCCCTAAGTACATGCCTTCTGCCAAGATGGTGGAATTTCATTCTCAGTGATGGGTCCCAAAGTGGATAACCATTGAACCCCTAAGACCATATCACAACCTCCCAAAGGCAATACTCTCATTTCAGCAGGAAATATAGTACCCTGCATTTCCCACCTGCAATTATTACAAATAAAGGTGCTACTAACTCTGGTTCCATCAGGCACATAAACTGTTAAAAGGATGGGTAGCATGTACAATAAAATTTGTCCTTTTGGTCACATTAGGACCTAGGAAGTTGTGAGTGCTTCCCGAATCAATTAGAATGATTACTAATCTCTTCTTGATGTTCCCCCTAACTTTCATAGTCTTGAAGGAAGTAGATCCAGATGTAGCATATACAGAAATTTGAGTTGGTTACCCTTATCTTCTTCTTGTGGTTTGTTGTCCAATGTTTCCTCTAGATTCTAAGGCTCATCCTCTTCTTCAGCTTCCAAAAGGTATACTTGCTTCCTTTGACACCTGTGCCCTCTCACAAATTTCTCAGCATAGATATAACAGAGACCTTTCTCCCTTCTTGCTTCCACTTCCTTCTCAATCAATCTCTTAACAGGGATGGGTGTAGTACCTTGACTAGTTTGCACATTGACGGTATTCATCATCTAATTTCTATTGATGATAGGAAAAAAACTCCTTGAAATTGATCTGCCTCTTCTGTTGATTGCCTCAAAACTTTCCACTTCTAATCTGGCAAGTCCTATAGCCTGAACAATGGTAGCAGGCTTGAGCATCTGCACTGCTGCCCTAATTTCCTCTCTAAGGCCACTTATGAAACAGGTCACGAACCATTTTTCTGATAAACCCTTAGTTCTATTTGCTAATTCCTCAAACCTTTCCTGGTATGCCTTGATAGTGGATACCTGTTGAAGCTTGGTTAATTCTCCCATGGGATCCTCATAAGCACTGGAACTGAATCTGGTGCTAATGGACTACACAAACTCATCCCACACAAGTTTATCCTGAGTGCTTTCGAACCACTAGAACCAATGCAAAGCTTTGTCTTCTAAGTGCATCGCAGTGAGCCTAACCTTCTGTTCCTCATCAATTTTGTTAAACTAAGAATCTAGCACACTTATACACCCAGCCAGATGGATCATCACCAGAAAATCTAGGGAAACCTATCTTAGTATACCTGGACTGTGTGTTGTTCCAATAAGATGAAGCATTTGCAGATTGGGACGAATCGATGTGTTCAACAGTAGGTGGCAGAGCAATCTTCATAGCTAATTGATCATACCTTGCATTCATCGTCATCATCATCTTCCTAATTTCTTGCATAGCCTCAGCTTGTTCATGCCTTAGCTCTCTAATAGCTTCTGCTTGCTTTTCCAAATTCTTGCGAAGTGTCTGGATATCTTTAGCCCTAGTTCCATCAGCCATTTTCCTCGCCATCAATACCTTTACAGCCGGAGAACCGACTACTCTAACACCAACTGTTATGAATCTGAATCTGGCTAAGAAGAAGAGTTGATTTTCTAAGAACAAAGAAGTTGATTTGATATTCAATGAAAGAAAATGCTCAGAAGCATCTCTAGTTATACTCTTGAGATACAAGAGTAGGTTACAACTAATTATGCGACTAAATTAAGCGCCTAAAACTTCGCTAACCAACTAACAACCAGGCTCTGTTTTTGCTCCTGTAAACAGGGGTTAATAGAGCACTTATTTAACCACCTAACAACTAATCTTTGACAGCGAGGATCCAACGTGTCCCATTGATATTGGACAACGAGGCCACATATTGGACAACGAGATCACAACAAACCAGCTCATCTCCAGATCAACCTTTTATTAACACCTCAGCTTCACTTCTCAACCGTTGCTTGAATTTATTTGAATTTTCCTTATTACTGATTGTAACACAAATTCTATACGAAACTCAGTTATTACAAAATGATGCAGTTAATTTTTATTTTTTTTTACTCTTTTTCTCTTAGTTAAGAGAAAAAGATGAGACATAATTGTACCAAGAATAGAGGACATGTAATATGCTGAAGAACTAACTGCAAATATCCAGCCTCGTGAAAAAATACACACGAGCAGTATAATAGGAAAAATTGAACATAAAAGAAATATGAAAATCAAGTACTGGAGATAGAAATGCAAGGGTATTTCCAGTCATGAAAACCTAACATACAATCCCCTGTGGACAGGCATTGAAGCTTGGAATATAGCTTCTGAACGATCAGAATGTTGCCATTACGCATTCATTTTGTTAATTTGTTCCCTTTTTTGTCTTTTTTTTTTTCCCACTTTTGGTTGAATTTAATCAAGTACTTGAGATTGTTCTTAAAAGAATTGAGGAATGAAGAGAGAGGAGCAACTAGAGGGGTTGTTCGGTTGTCCGAGTTGGTCAAGTGGGTGTACTCCTCTGAGTTGGTTAAGTGGGTGTGCTCCCCAATATCCCTAAGTTGGCCAATCTAAATTCAATTCTTCAGTCGAGACCGCGAAAAATCTCTCTCGCATTCCTGTGTAGAGGGCCTTGCCTTTGACCGGTCAGGAGAAGAGATTAATTAAAGTGCGCATAAACTAACTTAGTCCGAACACTCTAACCGCAATACCAAAAAAATAAAAATAAAAATAATTGGAACAACTATTTGCAGTAAGCGCTGACCAGACTATCCCTTTCAATTTGCCACCACCCCCTCTATTCTCACCGGTCACAACACCCTTTCACCATTAACACTGATCACCAGTGACAGTGCCAGTGCCAGTGCCAGTGCCAGATATACACAAAATACTCCGTAGGTGTTGCACTAGGTGCATGAGAAGCAGGTTGTCTCTCCACCCCTCCATTGCCAGAAGAACTACAGACGTCGTATCTCTCATACACACGACCATTTAGGATCAAGAATTGCTATTAGTTTATTGTTCTAACCTCATCTAAAGCATCAGTACCACAAGCAAAATTTCATCCATTTTCACAGGCCAGGACCACCGTATCCTTGACGAATGTGAGTGCTGAAATTCTCAGTTTTTGAAGAACACATTTTCCCACCAAGTACGCAGATCACATTCCCAAAAACAGCCACACTCCAATATGATGATTCACTAAAAAAAAATTGCTACCAGACTTCAAAGCACAATGCAAAAAATGTAAATGAGCAAAAATGGAGGAGAAAAAACAGAACACACTGTTAGCGCTCGTGGAAGATGGTATTAAGTGAGAAAGCCAGAACAGAACAAAGCCATCAGTAAAATTAGAAAAATGGACACAGGTCACTCAATGTCATGAAACAAATTATGCATTAAACAGATGTAAATTTCAATACCACCAGGAAAACCATATATCACAAGCCTTAAGGTTCCACAAATCTAATTAAATAATACAAAAACAGCTTTTCTTCAACACTCTTTTTAGTCTTCGTCTCAAATCAAATAAAATCAAATTGGACTTTTATTATGCTAATTCATTGATCAAATATTCTCAAACATCATCAATTATAATAAGCAAATTGTTCAAAATTGACCTTGCAAGTGCTAGTGTACACTTCCCCACCAGAGCATAAAAGGGATTGCTTTCTCTTTCTTTACAATATTTTTGGGTCAATGTCTTCAATGCTGTGGTGTAATGATGAGCTATTTTCACTCAGGACTGCTTTCCCCTAGTAATTTCAACAAGAAAAGTAAACCATAAATAATTCAAACATAAAATACGAAAGAACATCACAACCAAGCAGTTAAGAAACCTTTAGAGAGCTCCATTGCATACCTCTTAAAGGAATGATGCATCCCACAGAAAAACAGCCAAATCCATGAATAAGTGTGTATTAGATTATTCTTCTTCAGGAAGTTGAAACTCAAGATCCAACTTCCTCTTTAGGTGTGATCTGTCAGCACTGAAGAAGCAAAGACCAAAAATAAAGAAAAATAAATGACTACGTCGACCACTCTCAAGATAACACACATCAAAATATCCTTCCATATGTAATTAGTTTCCCAACTTTGCCATCTGACAGCTAATGTGACACAATCATGGAACTTCCAAACTAGCCAACATGCGTGAGATGTCAGACCAAATAAATCACAAATTACCAGCATCCTTCCCTGACAAGACTGCCCACTTATGTCAACAAATAGCAGCTCTTGCAAAACTGCACATGCAGACACTTCTAAAAACGCTTGTGCCATTAATTTCGCATGTTTAGAATCCATATTTATATATTAAAATGTGCAGGAGTTTATGATTTCCTGGAATACTGTTAATTTATAATAACAAAAAAGCGAAAATTTTAAGTAATCAGCTAGGAAGCACGGACATTTCTAAAAGAGTGCAGTATCTGTGTTGGACACACGTCAAACACACATACTCCTTGGACACGCCAGCACGTGTCACCATATCAGACAAGTCAATTGGTGTGTCCTGAATTGCTATTTATTTATTTTTCAATAGACACACCAGAGACATATCTATCATTTATACACACAAAACACATTCCAAGTTTAAATTATAAACATGTTTTTATTATGCTTTATATTAAACGATGATTAAATTATAGATTCAATGTGTTTATCATGTTGAATTAATATTAATTTTTTATATTTTTAGTAGTTTGTGAATATTACATTCATATGCATAGCAAAAAATATATACATAAACTATATATTTTGCCATGTCTCCGCCGTATCTGTGTCCTCATTTTTTAAAAATTGAGTCGTCCCGTGTCTATATGTGAACCCGTGTCAGTGTCTATGCTTCTTAGGTAATCAGTGACTTTTAAGTACACTGGAGGGGACAAAGGGACATAGTCCATTCTACGCATTTGTTGATCAGATATTCTGCATATTTCCAAAGTAAATAAAGCAGCAATCTTTAGTAGAAATGAAAACAGGTGTCAAGTACAGATGCCATATCTGGAAAAATCCAAAAACAAACAACTGTTGATAGCGAGAAAAAGCAAAGAAAATAAATAATAATTGTCAGTAGGCAGAAGCATCCTACATACTATTCTTAGATTGTAAAAAACATATATTTATATATATATATATATATATATATATGTATATATATATATTTTTTTTTTTTTTTCAGAAGATGCTTTAAAAGCCTTGTACAAATCAGGTATACACTCAAACCAGTCAACCCAACAAACTGCATCATGACCCAAGACTAACAAGGAAATTAAAAACACATGATCCATAGGGCTGCAACTTGGTCAGGCAGGCTGTTCTAAATAATGACCAAGCTTAAGCTGGAAAACATCAATGAGTTCAGGTTGTACCTAAACAAAGGTCTTGTGTTGTGTTCCCATAATGCTCTAATACCCTAATGAATTACGTTTTTAGAACGCTATTCCAAAATATAATACTCTTATATTCGAAAACGCTATATTTAGTGATCCAATGCAATCCCAAATTTTTTTCCCGTTTATTTCTTTAAAGGTCAGCGAATGAGGAAAAAGGATCAAATATAATGAACAAAAATCTAGAAAGAATGGAGTTTTGGCATAAGAACATGAAAAAAAATTAGTCGTAAATACTCCTAGAAATGTGTTTTTAGATGATTAATTTGAAAAAATATAAACTATATTTATACAAGTCTACTTCTAGCGTACCATATTTAAAAATATGTGGTGTATCACGTTCTCGTTCCCGTTCCATGTACCAGAACGATCCGCGTTCCAGGTAACATAAGTCTTGTGTACTCCGAACCCAACATCATATATACTTCAAAAAAAAATATAGAACATGTTTTAAATCTCTCTTTCCTTTGTCATCATTTTTCCCCAGGTTTCCTCATTCACTTAATCAGCAGATTCAGCACTTGTCTCCGGAATGCACCAATGCCCCCCTCCACTGCAAGCACCCCAGCCACCACCAACCTCCCCCAAACCTCCTTCGCATCACTCCACCCCACCTAACCCAACAAAAAATAAATAAATAAATAAAACAAAATGCTTATTTGGTCAATTACTCACACAGTACTTGCTCTCTCTCTCTCTCTCTCTCTCTCTCTCTTAGAGGTTAGAGTTGCAGCATACTGAACCAATCTTTTTCACAAAGTAGGCATATTGAATTTGGAACTGTTAATCAGATCTCCCCTTATTTACAGCCGCCAAAATATATTTCGAATAGCCTATTCCTTCCCCTTAGAATCACGAGTAGACATGGTTTTTCTTTTTTGTTTTTCCATATTTCTTCCTTTCTTCTAAGGTAAATAAACATGTTCAATCAGTTAATTCTTTACAAATTGCATGACTAATGTCCCTCTTCAGAACAGCAGCCATTTCAGGATATGGCTTTTGGTGAGAATATTCCTGAAGAACCAGTGACCTTTTATAAGATACATATAGTCAGCCATTTGAAGAGCTGCTAACAATAAGATCTTTGTTCATGAGGCCTAACACCGTGCACCTTCCTTTGAAGGACGAACAAAAGTTTCCAACACAATATTCTAAGTTTTAAGCTTTCTCACCCTCTTTGTGACTAATAGACAATGAAGAGAGACATAACCAATGTTGACAAGCAAATCAAAGTAACACAATTAGACTAAGCTTCTCACATGTCACACACATAATAAGTTCATAAACTAAAGGCCATTCAGGAGAGAACCCAATATATATGCTATACATAGAGCCATGTGCCCCTCATAGTTAGGGATGGCAACGGGGCGGGTTCAGGTCGGGGGACTCCTACCCTACCCCTGCCCCGTTAAGACAAACTCTCCCCCGCTGCCGCTACACCCCACTCCCACCCTGTAATTATCAAGCCCCGAACACCCCAAACACCCCCCCCCCCCAAAAAATATGATGTACCTGAACATATTTGTCTTAGTTTGATGGCATCTTCAGCAGAGGACATGGATTGTCTTTAAAAACTGGACAGGTTTCATACTAAGCACCTTCGATTGGAGGAGAATCTTTAATGGAAGAAGAGTAGTCAAAAGTTGTGGTGCCGGTGCCGGTGCCGGTGCCGGTGCCGGAGACTAGGTGGTGGCAGTGGAGGTTTGAGTGGGTGCTGGTGTGGAGGTTTGAGTGGTGGTTTGTGGGAGAATTTCAGGGTTGGAGGTAAGCATCCACACAATGCTTATTCTCATTGTTAAGTTCAAGAGAGAGAAAGAGAGGGGAGATAAAAATAAAATTGGATGTCGAAGATGATGGTAAACAGAGAGGCTCGGTCAAATATGTTGGAAGATGAAAGCTAGAGAGAGAAAGCACTACCTTTTTTCCCTAAATATTCCCAATCCTCTCACTAAACCTTACCAACTCCCAATACATTTCTCTCTCTATATTCTCTAATGCAACTGCCTTTTACTTTCTCCAAATTGTATGGATGAATTTGATTGGTGGGTTTCTCTTAATGGCTTTTGGTATGGTACAATTGTCTTATATTTTTTTCTGAAGGAAACAGTGTATCTGCCAAGTTTATTTTATTCCATTTCAATGGCACATTTAATGCTCTGACCACTCCACTACCTACTTCTGTTTCTTTCATTTCCATCACTCAACCAATTCACTTTTTCTCTCTTAACCTCTATTCTAAAATCAAATGTCAGATCCAACTTTCAAAAAAGCAAAGCAACTGAGAGAGAGAGAGAGAGAGAGAGAGAGAGAGAGAGAGAAACATCAGTTCAGATTACAAACCCATATCTACCCTATTTCCTTCGAGTGACCTTCTCACTCATTCCCTCTCCAGATATCCAGAAATGCTAAATCGGTGTTCATGGCGAACCGACCTGAGAATACCCAGTTAGAAGATGACCCCAAAGTTGATGTATTGTGAGAGCTTCTTATCTTGGATCCCCCATCTGCTCATCTATTCCAAGGACTCCAATGAACTCAAGAGCACAACAGTAGACCCCCTCTTCTCTCCAGAGTCTAGGGTAATCAACTCAGGTAAACACCTCAACTACTCAGAAAATCGGGTTGAATATGGGATGGAAGTATTATTCCTGAACCCAACCCTAACCCAATCGGGTTTTGTATTTCATCCCCCAAACCAGATCCACCCCAATAACAGTCACCCCAAACCAGCCCCGTTCAGGTTGGTACAGGTTGGAAACTCGAGTGTCCTGGTTTTTTTGCCATCCCTACTTATAGTTGAAAGATCAGCCTGCACCTAAGAATCCCAGATATGGTACAATCAACAGGGAAAAAAATTACCTCCATCAACTGTATTTATGGCATCCCTTACTTGAATAACTAACACCGTCAAAGGCGTCTAGAGAGAGAGAGAGAGAGTACAAGATTTGAAATTTTGTGCTACTTCCTCCATTCAGGTGACCTCTGAATAGAACCATTGATGCCAATCTACCTAGGATTAGCTTAACGTCAACCAATGAAGAGATCTGAATATTCTCCCCAAGGAAAAAATTGGCACAATTTATGTCCTAAACGATCTTACTCTCAACACCACCAAAGACAAGAAATTTAAACAAGAAGGAGCTAACTCTCCTTTTCTCCACCTCCAAGAAAAGAGGAGATTAAAGAATAAAGATAATAAAACTATAAACAAAACTATATTAGTCACAGAAAATAAAAATAAAAAGAAAACGAAAAAGCTAAGAGATCATCAGTAATCTTTTCAAGACTTCAAAAATGGACAACATTATGCAAGATGATCTTGTGCTTTGTTTTGTATGAGATAAGATCCAAGAGAGAAAAATTCCCCAAAAAAGCTCCATCATTGGGATATCAACATAAATTCCAATAGTAAGAAAGATTTGGAGAAAAACAAACTTAGAAAAAAGGTAATAGTAGCAGTTCTAATAAAAAAAAATCCCAAGGAAGAAAGCAAAGCTATTTTTAAAACCGAAGAAACAGAACGGATCAGAGAAAAAGTATGTTATCAAATTCCAACTAAATCACACAAATGAGGAAGAGGCAACAATTTATAGTGGACTGATACTGCATGTGCAAAAATGCAGGGGAGAGTGGATCACCTTTTATTGCATTGTCCCTCAGCTAGGAAAATTTGGAGTATGGTTTTCTCAATTTTGGCATTGAGTGGGTTATGCCTTAATCAGTCAAGGACTCGTTTTCTTCTAGGGGAAGGGGATGTCCAGACTTGTTTTCTTCTTGGGGAAGGGGATGCCCAAGAGGTAGAGCTACCAAGAAATGGGAAACTATCCCCTTATATTTGATGTGGTGTAATTGGAGAGAACGTACCAAACGATCTTTTGAGGGTGAGGAGAGTGCTATCCTAACTTTGAAGGGGAGTAATGCTAGCTACGCTTTATTGTTGGTTTAGGGAGGATTTCCCGTTTTCTGTATTATCCCTTGTGGTGTTCGCAGGGAATTTGTATATCTTGATATATATGTAGGTTTTATAGATAGCTTTTGAAGATATTGATGTATATTTTGAGTGTACAAGGCGTTAAGAATTTATACTAAAAGGCATACTTTGTGTAATGGCTTTCGTATTTATTAATAAATTAGTTATTCTATTTTAATGAGAATCTGTGTGAGCAATATTTGCATAGCCTTATTTATTTAATAATTATGCATGTGTCTCTCTTATTCTATATAGCAGATGATTTGGTGTATAAAGTACAGCTTCCATGCGGAAGATCAAATTATCTATTCTTATAAAATATAAACTTATCGTTCACAGTCTTAGATAAAACTGGACACACCATCAGTAAGACTGTTATACACGGTTTTAATAGGTCTGTCTTGACTATGGGGAACGGTATAGTTCCAACTCCTTGCATTAGTACACTTTGTGTGTATTGAACAGGATCGTGTTGAGCTAATTATTTTTATACTGACTGTATAAAATAATTAATACCTCATGATTATTATGAGTATTTATACTATTAATCCTAATATAATAAATAGACACGTGCATGTAATGTTTATTGTTTTTATTCACAGAACAATGAGATTCTTTGTAGGTCAATAAACTAAGTGAGTTGAACAATAACATTACGTGTATGATAAATATTAATTATTGATGGAATCTATGTCCCGCTATAGAGATTGATGATACCCCCTTGAGGAAACTTATAAGTTTTGATTATATCAAACCCTGTAGGTAGATTATGAATCTGATATATTAAATAAGTTAAGTAAAAGGTCTCAAGAAATTAAATAAGTCTATTAAATTTAATTGTTAGTAATTTAATTTAATAGAATCTATAATCTTAACGTAAAGAAATAAATAAGCATTTAATAATATAGAGCTCGAAATATAATTCCTAGTATGACAGGGAATACAATTATAATTCATTAGTGGTATAAATTATAATTTACGTAAATAGATATTAATCCTCATTGGATTAAGAATCGTTATTTGCGTAGGAAGCCCTAGTTATATACTAATCTTATGGTCCTTGTTGTATCCTTTATATATATACACTCTAAGAACAGTTAGGGTTACACTTGCTCATAATTGAGAGAGACGTTTTTGTGAAGAAGAGAAACCCTAGCAATTATGAGTCCACTCTCTCTGGTGTAAGGCCTATACGAGAGATATAGTAAAAGTCCGAAGGTTGAGTTCGAGCAATTGATTCATGCTTGTCGCTGTTGCTTGCTGTTCGAGATCAAAACAAAATGATTTCGAAATCCATAGCTTCTGCTATTCGAGATCAAACCAGAGAGATCTTGAAGGTATGATTCTAATCATATAGATTAGTCTCTACTAATCAGATTAGTTTTTTTTTTTTGTATTATGTGTATCCACTCAAGGATCAAAATTTCATTTCGAGAGGCCGTTTCGGTTGGCTCGGAAACGGAAACGTTTCGGAAACATTTCGAAAATGTTTCGGAATATTTTGAAAATATTTCAATAGTGACAAATATTAAAATAGTAAAATATAATTTTTTGTACGAAAATTCTATAACATTTATAAAAATTTTAAATTTGAGTTAATACAGCTTATTGTTTCGGTATATATCGTTGTGTTTTGATGCATTTTTCTATGTTCCGGTGTGTATTGATCGTAATAATAGTATTTCGTCATTCCACTAGTATTTCGTTTCGGTCTCTTAAGAAACGAAAATATTTCAGCTAATTCGATGGAAACAAATGAAAATTTTGTTCCTTGTATCCACTATAGCCGAATCGTGTGAAATTTCGTAATCCCCAGCAATTGGTATCAGAGCCTTGAGTGATACTGTATACGTATAATACCTACCATGTTTTTTAAAAATCGATTCCATGCATGCTTAGAGTAGAACGTAGATTTGTGCTAACCTCTGTTTTGCAGCATTTTGTTTGGTTATTTTGATCATATGAATGTATTTTGTGTTATTGTACTTTTTACATGATTCTTAGATTGTGTACTTCGGTTTAAAGAGGCATAGAGTCAGATGTAATAATTATTTTTCGAAGCATGAAAACTCCACTGTTTTGGAGATATTGATTCTTTGTACTCTATAACTCCACTGTGATGGAGAATACGATCTGTTGTAATCGTAGAAGATGGAAGAACAATAACGGAGGAAGAACTGGGGCAGAAAACTGAAAAAATTCTAAAGACGTAAAAAACAGTCCTAAGAACGTGATGCGGTATTTTGATCTCGACGACCTGACCGAGCAGGTTGATCTTTGTCATTAAGGGCACTGCCCCCGAACCCCGTGTGTCAGCGAAGTGGCAAACAAGAATTCTTAATAATGTCATGTTGTGGTTGAACTCTTCATCATGTCAGAGTGATTTCTTGACCATAATAGTCATGATCTTGATTAAGTCTTATTTATTTTATTTGTCTATGAT
Organism: Euryodendron excelsum; assembly: GCA_033060915.1. Lineage (NCBI taxonomy): Eukaryota > Viridiplantae > Streptophyta > Magnoliopsida > Ericales > Pentaphylacaceae > Euryodendron > Euryodendron excelsum. The sequence continues at coordinate 14,062,687 of CM065394.1, read as the reverse complement.
TATTATCTTTTATATTTTTCTTGTTATGTTATTAGCATTGGAGAACATGAATAATAGATAAATAACCTTTAAGTTGTGTTTTAATTATACAAATTTAAAATTTCAATTTTAGTTTATAAATGTTCAACTAGAGAGTAAAATTAATTCTCATGTTTTAATTTAAATATTTTTTCTAAATTAAGAAAATTTGAAAGGTTATTTGTTGCACATATATAAGTCACCAATATTGAAATATTATATTTATTAGATAATAAAACATATGACGTCCTTCATGTTTTAAATATCTAAGTGGGTGAGCGAATTTATTATGTATAAATTCCATAGTCTCCATCATTAGTTTATAAGTAAAGTAATTTATTCTATGTGTTGATTTTAGTACTAACCTCCCCATCGGATGGAATAAATTACGGACTCACTGAGTATAAACTCTAACGGTTGTTAGTATTGGGTTAACTCTTCATCTGAGTAACTTTTTACTAAACAATAGGTCTAAAATTTAGTGATGATATACACTTAGCTATAAATCATGGTATCATCACTATTTGAGTCACAGCTATTATTTATAGGACCAAAGTTAAGTCAGCTATTTAATTTTACTTGGCATAGTCACTTGCCTAAATAGTAAAGTTAATAGGCATTGACCTGTCTAGATAAATGTTGAATAGTAGATGACCTGCCATCGAGCCATGCTATTCACGATATACTAGGTTACTAGCGGATTCTTTTAAAATATTGGTAGAGAGAATCATATTTAATGATTGAATTCTAAGTTTATTATTGCTTATCATATTTTGTTATAATATGTGATTCTCATGATTAAAATCACTTTCAATCCACTTACGTTATTCTTAAAGAAAACAAACTGACTGGACCAAATTATATTGACTGGAAAGGAAATTTGGATATTACACTGATTGCTGAAAAGTACAAGTTTATACTCACTGAGATCTGTCCACTAGAACCTGGTGAGGAGGCAATCAATGAGAAAATCCGAGCTTATTAGAAGTGGATAAAGGCTGATGAGATATCACTATGTTACATTTTGGCATCTATGTCGAATGTTTTGCAATGACAGCATTTTGGCATCTATGTCAAATATTCTATAACATCAGCATCAGGCTATACCTACTACTTATGACGTGATGAAGAACCTCAAAGACATATTTGAGAATCAGAATCGTGTTGTTAGGCTAGTTTCCATGAGAGATCTAATGAACACGACTATAGTTGAAGGGATACATATCTCTCCTACACTGCAACTAAATGAACTGAATAACACTAATACACTACCATGTAAGAGGAAGCAACCTTCTAAAATTAATTAAACATATCTTTGACACTTACGCCTAGGTCATATTAATCTAAGACAAATTTTCAGACTGGTTAAGGATGGGTCATTAGGTTCATTAGAAGTAGAGGCACTGCCAGTCTGTGAATCCTGCTTGAAAGGTAAGATGACCAAGCCGCTCTTTGTGGCTAGAGATAATAGGTCAAATGAAATATTAGAACTGGTTCACTCTGATTTGTGTGGCCTCATAAATACTCATGCTATAGATGGTTTTGAGTATTTCATTACTTTCATTGATGATTACTCAATGTATAAGTATATTTATTTGATACACCTTAAATCTGAATGCTTTGAGAAATTCAGAGTATTTAAGGCAGAAATAGAAAAGCGTCATGATAAATGTATCAAGACACTACGATTTGATCGTGGTAACGAGTACCTCTTGGGAGAATTTTTGGATTACTTATCAGATGAGGGAATTTAGTCCTAGTTGTCTGTACTAGGTATGCCACAACAGAATGATGTAGTAGAAAAAAGGAACAGAACTCTTATGGATATGGTCATTCGTTTTGGGGCCATGCACTTGAAACAGCAACATACATTCTAAACTTGGTACCATCTAAGGCAGTGCCTATTACTCCCACAGAACTGTGGAATGGGCGCAAGCCTAGTCTACGACATGTTCGGATATGGGGGAGTCCAGCACACGTGCTGAAAGATAAAGCAAATAAATTGGAATCGAGAACAGATGTCCGTTTTTTTGTTGGGTACCCTAGAGGAACAAAATGTGGTTTATTTTATTGTTCTAAGGATCAGGAGGTCATTGCTAGCACCAATGCACAATTCTTTAAAGAGGACTATGTAATGAACCATAAACCCAGAAGTAATATTATTCTAGAAGAGCTGAGCGGATATAGACCAGCACATACTTCCTTATTACCTTCAATACAAGAAGAAGCACCACAAGACCGAGTCATTGATATCACATTGCCTCGTCGTAGTGGGAGGAATGTTGCAACTTAGGCTGATACCGAAACACAGCGTGCAGATACCGTTAACACGTTGGTTCCACAACCAGGTCATGATGATGGTGCACAAGAATCAAAATTAGCAAATTAATTCACTCATACTACACAGACACAGGTCGTGCCTCATCGTAGTGGGAGAATTGAACGCCAACTTGATCGATATATATTCTTGGGAGAGTCTTATGACAGAATCCCTGATGAACTGGATACTGAACCTGTGAACTACGATAAAACACTTCAAGATAAAGATGTAGAATTTTGGACAAAGGGAATGAAATCAAATATGGAGTCCATATACTCTAATCAAATCTTAAATCTTGTGGAACCACCCGAAGGAATAAAACTCATCGGATGCAAGTGGATCTATAAGA